>JXCR01148700.1:399612-439904 GCA_002079205.1 Phalaenopsis hybrid cultivar | reverse complement strand
ATATATATATATATATATATATATATATATATATATATATCTGTGTGTGTGCGCGCGCGCGCTTAAGCATGACAAGCACTAAAATAAAGAATTGACGAGAAGAAATACAATTTCAGATGCTTTTTCAGCACTTCTTAGCTTTCTCCTTTTGTCTTGTGCCTCATTTTATCTTGATCTACTTAGTCAATTCTTTTTGAAATAGTGATTTTGAAACATTAGAAAGAGCCTCCAAAAGGCCAGAGAAAGATCTCATATTTTTTTCTTGAATGTTCCTTAGAAGGGCCATGAAATTGCTTCAAACTTAGTAAGACCTACCACCAAAATTTGATCAATATTGGGGTTGATGATCCATTGACACTCAGGCGTCATGGCTTGAAATGCTTTTGTCCGGGCGATTGGTGTGTGGGCTTTAGGCTAGATGCTCGCGCTCTATATGTCAGGTGCCCAGACTCTAAACTAGATGCTCGTGCTCCATATGCCTTCAAGTTATGTTATTTTAGTCATAACTTGGATGATTTTTAGTTATTGTACTTGGTATCGTATGGGTAGAGTGTCTCTATTGGGCCCGCTCATACGACTTTTATGTATCATTTCTATTTCAATAAAATCAGCTCTTGGATTTTTCAATATATATATATATATATATATATATATATATATATACATATATCTGTGTGTGTGCGCGTGCGCGCGCTTAAGCATAACAAGCACTAAAATAAAGAAATGACGAGAAGAAATACAATTTCACATGCTTTTTCTGCACTTCTTAGCTTTCTCCTTTTGCCTTGTGCCTCATTTTATCTTGATAAACTTAGTCAATTCTTTTTGAAATAGTGATTTTGAAACATTAGAAAAAGCCTCCAAAAGGCTGGAGAATATTTTTTTCTTGAATGCTCCTTAGAAGGGCCATGAAATATGCTTCAAACCTAGTAAGACCTACTACCAAAATTTGCTCAATATTGAGGTTGATGATCCATTGACATATAGGCGTCATGGCTTGAAATGCTTTTGTCCGGGCGATTGGTGCNATATATATATATATATATATATCTGTGTTTGTGCGCGCGCTTAAGCATGACAAACACTAAAATAAAAAAATGATGAGAAGAAATGCAATTTCATATGCTTTTTCTGCACTTCTTAGCTTTCTCCTTTTGCCTTGTGCCTCAATTTTATCTTGATCTACTTGGTCAATTCTTTTTGAAATAGTGATTTTGAAACATTAGAAAGAGCCTCCAAAAAGCTGGAGAAAGATCTCATATTTTTTTTCTTGAATGCTCCTTAGAAGGGCCATGAAATATGCTTCAAACCAAGTAAGATCTACCACCAAAATTTGATCAATATTGGGGTTGATGATCCATTGACACTCAAGCGTCATGGCTTGAAATGCTTTTGTCGGGCGATTGGTGCGCGGGCTTTAGGCTAGATGCTCGCGCTCTATATGTCAGGTGCCCAGACTCTAAGCTAGATGCTCGTGCTCCATATGCCTTCAAGTTATGCTATTTTAGTCGTAACTTGGATGATTTTTAATGCTTAATTACACTTATTCTTTTAATAGAGTTCATTTAAATAACCACTCTTACGAGATACGAAAATCAAATTAATAGTAGTGAATATATATATGTATATATATATATTAGAAAAGACCCGAGGGCAAATATATTAATACGAAAAAGTCACAGAAATGTTGTATGAGAGGGCCTAAAAAAAGTCCAACTTATATAATACAACACACACAAAGCCCAGATAAAGCAAATATACATAAAGGTAAAAAATCAAAAAACCACAAAAGTACACAAAAGTGTTAGGGACGTCACATTTTAGTTCTCCTACCTCTAGTTCTCGGAAGTGAACCGACTAACAAATTGGTAAGGTGAGTACCATTACCCGTAGTGACCAAATTATATCCATCAGATTTCTGAGCTCAAGTAGATCTTCATCCTTCTTCCTCCTGGATGTGTAGACTTGTCATTCCTCATATAATGATTGACTCATCTGATCAATAGATTTCAAAGCTCGTTGCACATCATGATCTTCATGAGCGCCTTAGTAATATTAACATCTTTCTGGACTTGATGAGGTGGTAGTGTAGTAGAAGTATTTCCACCTGTATTATCGGTGATATGTTCTAAAGCAAGCGGGGTTTGAAGAAACTCCCTCCCCCCCACGATAGAAGGTTCCAAAGACGGGGGAGCTACAACTGGGGACTGAATGGTTGTCATATTGCATGCGGGGATAGTGACGTCGTCCGGGGTATTCTTCTGATGATCAATAGTGTCAAAAACTTGAAGCTGATCAGGAATCACAGCTTCTAGTGGAGCAGTTTATTTTTTTGGTCTGAGTTGGGAGTGTAGATGGTGCATTGAGAACTGGAGTGTCCGAAAATACAACACCTTGAACAATACGATGGAAAATGTTCAATTTCTACCTTCTGCCAATATTCATAGTGTTGTCTGTCCAACCAAATTTCCTCATAAGCGGGTGAATTGATATCTCTTTCAAAAAGTACTCTGGCTTCAAAAGGACGGGAAATATTAAAAATAGGAATGTCTGTCTTGAGTGGCTTTCCATAAGTTGAGGCAATAAAGTACAATACTTTTTGAGGAAAAAAATAAAATTTCAGACTAGGAAGACGAATCCAAACCGGAATGATTGGTGGTTTCGTCTGTGGGTCAAAATCCACATACCATTTTAGAAAATTCATTGCTCTGTTATCAATCCATATTATTCTTCTAGCAAATAAGCGTATGTAATCTTCTTTATTACTAATTTGATTAAGAATGTGTCTGTCATCTAATAGTCCAATTTTCCATTCTTCAACAATGTGCATAAGTTCAATTTTTTTGCGAATGAGCTCCATTTTTGGATGACCATATAAAAATTTCCCAACCAAATTCAGACGATAGGATGAAACAAGTTGAACATCTTCAGGTTCTGTAAAAAAGATGACAGACTTCTCATTCTTCCTATCAGGTTTCTTGATGTCCTCCGCCCACTCAAACGAATGAGGGAAAGATGATTTCGGTGTGTCTGAGGCGTGGACACCCGTAAGAGCAGCTGCATACGATTTTTCTGAAGTCATCCTCAAACGTAGGTGCGGCGTTTAGAGAAGAAAGCAGCTCTAATAAACGAGGAAAAAAATCGCGTCGAAATAGCCGAAGCTAAAAAAAGAGAGGACGTTGTGAGACAGGACGAGCGCAGAGAAGCCGCAAGAATCAAGAGCTGTACCTGCGAGACAGAGCCACAGAACATGCGAGCGGCACTCGCGAGACGGGCCGCAGATGAGCCGCAGAGCCTGGAAGTCTCGAGTTAGGAAAGCTCGCGAGACAAAAAGACGGGAGACGAGCCTCGTCTCAGAGCTGGAGAAGAAGCGGGGGAGACAAACGGAATCAAGCGCGAAGACGCCGGAGAGGAATTAGCGAAGCCGTATCTGTTACTAGGGTTCGCCATCGGGCGAAACCCTAGCAGAGCCGAGCGGGAAGGAAGACGGCGCCATTATATATATATATATATATAAGTGAAGGCTGTCAAACGTCTCCACGCTTGATCTTTGTTCATTCTCAAGCAAAATCCAGAAGCATAATCTACAAGAAAATGAATTTATTAATATACTTTTAAAAAGACATAATACGCTACATAATTATTTATCTTTAAGATAGTGATAATAAAATATTCAATCAAGCATGCAAATTAGTTGGGCTAATATATGTCTAAGTTGAATTTATTGATCAATATATTGATATGCTAACTTGTCCTAACTCATAACATATTCAATTACCTTCACTGTAGATGACAACAACAACACAACAAAGCCTTAATCCCACTATGCGGGGTTGGCTACATGATTCCTTTTTCTCCATTGCATCCTATTTAGTGTCATATTTTCATTTAGTTCTAAAAAATTAAGATCATTTTTTATACAATAAGCCTAAGTCTTCCTAGGCCTACCTCTGCCTTTCTTAACATAAGTAGAATCTAAAATATCTATTCTCTTAATCGGATCATCAGATGGTCAACACTTAATGTGATCAAACCATCTAAGAGGACTTTCTCTAATTTTGTCTGTTACAGGAGCTACACCAACCCTATCACGGATATTATCATTTCGCATTTTGTCTCTAAGTGTAAAGNTATCACGAATATATTCATTCCGCATTTTGTCTCTAAGTGTAAAGCCACTCATCCACCTAATCATTCTCATCTCGACAACACTTAACTTAGAATTATGCTTCTCTTTTAAAGGCCAACATTCAGTGTCATAGAGCATTGCAGGCTCGCCACCGTCTTATTAAATTTTTCTTTCAATCTAAACGGTACTTTTTTATCACATAAAAGACTTGAAGCATTCCTCCACTTCAACCAACTTGAATTCTACTATTAACATTCTCATCTATATCACCATTAACCAACCAACTGGAATTCTACTATTAACATCCTCATCTATATCACCATCGCTTTGAACAACGAACCCATATCTAAATCGTTCACACCTTTTAATAATTTGATCACCCAAAATCACCACTTCAACCAACCAACTTGAATTCTACTATTAACATCCCCATCTAAATCACCATCGCTTTGAACGACCCGAGATATCTAAATCGTTCACACCTTTTAATAATTTGATCACCCAAAGTTACACTTCTTACTACAGCTATTACTACTAAAATTACATTCCATGTATTCAGTTTTAGTTCTACTTAAACGAATGCTAGAGCTATTACTACTAAAATTACATTCCATGTATTCAGTTTTAGTTCTACTTAAACGAAGACCTTTAGACTTCAATGTAGACCTTCACCCGAGATATCTAAATCGTTCGCACCTTTTAATAATTTGATCACCCAAAGTCACACTTTTGGCACTATAGCTATTATCTACTAAAATTACATTCCATGTATTCAGTTTTAGTTCTACTTAAATGACTACAGCTATTACTACTAAAATTACATTCCATGTATTCAGTTTTAGTTCTACTTAAACGAATGCTAGAGCTATTACTACTAAAATTACATTCCATGTATTCAGTTTTAGTTCTACTTAAACGAAGACCTTTAGACTTCAATGTAGACCTTCACCCGAGATATCTAAATCGTTCGCACCTTTTAATAATTTGATCACCCAAAGTCACACTTTTGGCACTATAGCTACTACTACTAAAATTACATTCTATGTATTCAGTTTTAGTTCTACTCAAATGAAGGCCTTTATACTCCAACGTAGACCTCCATAATTCAAGTTTTTCCTAGGCTTTATTCTCGTTTTATCCATGAGAAGGATATCATTAGCAAAAAGCATACACCAAGGTACATCCTCTTTTAATTTTTTTGTAAGACCATCCATAACTAAAGCTAAAAGATATGGGCTTAAAGTCGATCCCTGATGTAATCCAACAGAAATAAGAAAATATTTGGTCAATCCTTCTTCAGCTTGAACACAAGTAACAGCTCTAGTTACATATTTTTAATGACTTGAATATGAGTCATATCAACACCTTTCTTCTCAAGAAATCTCCAAAGGATATCTCTTGCTTTTTTCTAAATCAATAAAAATCAAATGTAGATTCTCCTTATTATCTCTGAACTTCTCCATCGAATTTCTCAATAAATGTATAGCTTTTATAGTAGACCTACCCGACATAAATCCAAATTAATTATGAGAAATCTTTGTAATAACTCTTAGCCTATGTTCAATTACCCTCTCCCATAATTTTAAAATATGACACACCAACTTAATTCTTCTATAATTTGCACACTCTAGTGCATCCCCTTTATTCTTAAAAATAGGGACCAAAATACTCTTCCTCCACTCCTTAGCCATCTTTTTAGTTTTTAAAATACTATTAAAGAGTTAGTAAGCCAAGAAACTTTCAAATCGCCTAAACATTTTCATAATGTCATACAAACTTTCCACTCTTTGTTTTTTTAAAGCCTCCTCAACTTCTTTTTTACTAATGTGATGGTAAAAATGAAATGTTTTATTATTATTAACCATATTAAGATCACTAAGGTTGATCATATTTTCAAGAACTTCATTAAAAAAATTTTCAAAATAACTCACGCACCTATGCTGAATATTTTTTTTTCTAAAAAAATACTTTTTGATTTTCATCTTTGATGCACTTTACTTGAGTTAAATATTTACTTTTTTTTCTCTTTGTTTGACTAGTTTATACATATATTTTTCACCTTCAGTATCTAATCTATTAAAAATATCATTAAAAACAGAATTTTTGGCGTCACATATTGTTCTTTTAGGCTCCCTGCAGACTGTTTGATATTTTTCTCAGTTCTTTAAGTTTTTACATTTAAACCAATTTTTATAATATAAATTTTTATATTTTATATTTTATTGCACATTATTATTCTACCACCAACTATTTTTATTTAAAGAAACTTTTTCTTTTGATTCTCCAAGTACATCTTTTGCTACTTTTTTAACAGTGTTTGTTATTTTATCTTACATATCATTTGCTTCATCACGAACTTCCCAAATTTTGAAATCTTGAATTTTACTCATAAAAATATTTTTTATTTGTCTTTTAAGTTCTCTCATCTAATTTTACAATGATGAGTCATAATATTCTTTGTTTTACAATTCTTCTCTTTAAAATCTAGAATTAATAAACGATGTTGGGTACTTAAATCCTCACTTAGAATGACCTTACAATTTTTACAATCTTGACGATCTCTTCTCATAAGAAAATAATCAATTTGTGTTTTATTAGATTTATTCTTATAAGTAATAAGATGCTCGTCTATTTTCTTGAATAAAGTATTAGTAATAACAAAACCATACACTACAACAAAATCTAAAATAGCTCTATTTTCTTAAGCTGTTTCTGGGAAATTGACTATTCTGCTCCGGTTTATTGAAGGTGTTTAAAACATAACTCTAATTGTCATCGATTCGATACTTGAAAAGCTTCTTTGCTAAATTTCCACTGCAGATAAATGAATGAAATCATACAGGAAAAAGAATTATCTTATTTTCTTTCAAAAACCTTCCACTAGATCCTTCCGGAGCTTCTTTGCGAGCTTTTGTTTTGTTATCCACAACAAAACTGCCTGCAATGCCAATGTAATTTATCAAGCATTGTGATGACCAAGTGGATACGGGTTCATATATCTGCAGTCTATTTCTTGTATCAACTTTTGTGAAGACCAAATGGATCAATTTATTAAGCCAAACTCAAATATTTGGGCTAAGGCTAATGGCTATATGACAATGATGACAGCTACTAAGAAAGATTTCTCAAGTTTAAACATCCAAACACTATGAAATGGGTGAGCTCCACACAGAAATATCCAAGATACGCCATTGCCACAGCATGACAAAAAACCAAGATCAATGAAGCATCATAAACTTTCATATTTGCATACATAACACTCAAATCCTTGTGATTACACAAAAAAAAAATGTCACGNTGACAATGATGACAGCTACTAAGAAAGATTTCTCAAGTTTAAACATCCAAACACTATGAAATGGTTGAGCTCCACACAGAAATATCCAAGATACGTCATTGCCACAGCATGACAAAAAACCAAGATCAATGAAGCATCATAAACTTTCATATTTGCATACATAACACTCAAATCCTTATGATTACACAAAAAAATGTCACATTTACTAAATTTTTAAAAATTGAAATACAACCTTTCAAGTAAAATTTAGGGCACAAAATTGTTAGAGATGTAAACCCATAAGAATTGCGTGGTTTATATTTATATATATGTAAAATGCACAAATTCATTTGTGCTTGCATAAACTGTGCTTACGCAACTCTGTTTAGCCACCAATTTCTTCAGCATAAGAGAAAAATGAAGAATCGTTTACATACAGTCCAAATGCTTTTAAATTTGTGTATATTCCAAATGCCCTTTTAACTGCATTTTTCGGTGAGATTAAAGTGAAAAGTAAAAAAGTGCATATATTCCAAATGCTTTCAAATTATGCTAAGTGCAAATTATTTGCATATATTCCAATTATGCATTTCTCGGTGAGCTTAAAAATGATGCTCAAGTGCAAATTATTTGCATATATTCCAAATGCTTTTAATTTACAAAAGAGTGCATAACACTGTAGCTAGAGAGAGAGAGAGAGAGAGTGGTGGGATGAAAGAAGTACATTAAAATGTTTTATGTGAAATGCACAACCATTACAAGATGGTAAGGTACAAAAAACTTTATGCCAGCACTGACACTTTCATTTAAAATTTTGTTAACATAATTATGAGCAATTCACCATTCGATCAATAAATTATAGTCTTTGGAATGATTTACAAATAATCCAATCACCCTCCGACCAACGTATCAGTGATTTGTTCCCTAATGATTGTCATTTCATTTGCACCTTCACATTCTTTTGTACAAATAATAGAACGATCGTTCTCATCTCGTGGCAGAAAATGACTAAGGTGGTACTTGAATGCTTCTGTAGGTACTTGTCGTTGATTCTTTTCTGCATTGTGGAAGTCAATGTCACTTCGAAATGGGTGCCACCTAGTATAATTATGCAGCGTAATCGTAGCTATCACAATCTGGACCTTTTTGGGAAACGGGTAACATGACATATCACATAGTATCACTCATTTCTTTTTCAAATGTCGAAAGTCATTTCGATGACACCGTGTAGGGATGAATGTCTTCTGTTAAACACCTCCTTTCTGTCACGTGTAGCATTGTTGGCTTGCTCGAAATCAGGTATATGATATCTCATATCAGGAAAGAGTTTCAGATACCCTCGCTGTAATAGATAGACAGCATCAACCAAACAATATTTATCTATAATGTATTGCATGTTCAGTACGATATTTAAAATGAATAATCAAAGGATTTGGGGCTGCAACATACCTTGCGGAGGGTTTGGGAAGTTATAATGAGGATTTCGTGTTGCACTTGAAAATTCTGCTGTTGTGTGCACTACCCTCCCAACTGGGCATGGCGAAAGTAAAACACATATTAAAGTCGCACACAACCATGACATTTTGCATAGGGGCTTCATAACGTCCAATAAATGCGATCTTTTCATCATTTGTAACTCTTACATCAACGTGAGTTTCATCTATTGTTCCAATGCAATTCTGCACGAATACCTTTCAGTTATTCATGTTTGGTTTGCATATTTAAAAATGAATACTAGAAATCTCAACTGTTATCTTGAAGAATGACATGTAATGTACATCGCATTGAATCTCCGTTGGTGTTCGTGCGAACATTGGATCGGCTGGTTTTATGACTTGTGTAGCTAGACTCACAAGTGCATTCAGACTCACAGAGAAATATTTGCTGATCGTCTCAGATGAATGTTGGAATCATTCCATCGCACCGTACATTGACTGATTTTGTGATGATATGTAGAAACTTATCGCCAACACCTCATGTTGAGTCGTCCTCAATGACCCATGAAGACTATGAAATCCACTAAGTTCTCCTAAAAGAACTATAAATACCTCTTGTCTCATGCGGAACAAGTTGAATCTGGTTGGATGCCCAACAATTAATTCTCCCACTCATTTGTCTCTGATATAAGATGATGTGAAGCACGGAGGAGCGACTAATGTAAGTGTTGTAATACTCAACGATCAAGGCAATTGTTGTGTTTCTCTGTCTACGTCTTTCTCGGTATGAATCATGTTGGTGTATATTGTATTATTGTTAAGAAAAAAAATATAATTTATAAATCACGATGAAAGCATAACTCAAGCATTTATACTAGATAAAATTAGTGACTTACGAATATCAAATAAGCATCTCATAAGAAAATACAATAACGAAATAAAAGTGTCTCAAGCAACAACAGTTGAAGTAAAACAGTCTCATAATCAATAGCAAATAAGAAAAATGTTTCCTCCAAATTCCCTGCGACCATAAAAATATCGTAGATATGCCGCCCATTTCTCTTTTTCAATATTTGCGAAAAAATCTGTGGACCGAATCTTGAAGAAGCTCTACTGGAAAAAAGTATAGCTCAAAATCCTCTGAAATTTCCATATCTTCATCCAGAATTTGCACGACTTGCTTAATGGAAGTTGTTTGAACTGTATGCAGGGCATTGTTGGAAGTAGATACCAGAAGTGATATCTGGTGTCTGAGATAAGCAACCCCACCCTTTTTTCTACCCTCTACACGAGGACGTTTAGAACGGTTGGTGGACTGAATTTTAGGGAGTTTTGGGCTTTGCAGATCGGGTGAATCACCTGATAGGTTGACGGTCATATTCTCTGGGTTACCACAAAACCTTGTCTCACTTGGAGTGCATGCATATTTGTCTGTTGCGAACTTCTTCTCCAACTCGGGTTCAATTCTACAAAGTTTGTACTTCGTTGCGGACGTCACCTGCAAAATCATATTAACACTTTAATTAGTATTAAAAGAATTAAATGTATCAAATTAGACGAAATGAAAAATTGCTCACCGTAAGTCTTTTTATCCACCACTCCTCCGAAGCATCAATGGTTCGCTTCACCGGATCCTAACCCATGCCCGTTGATCCTTGTTTCAAATCATTTCAAATTTTCTAATCCTTCTTGAGTTTATCCCACTTATTTTTTATTTTCATCCTGTCATATAATCTGTCTGTACTTTCCTTAAATTTTGCGATGATATGTTGTCACCATTTCTTATTAAAATAGGTCGTAGGTCTATTTCTTAGTTCATTCGTTTTAAGGCAAAGGTCACAAAATAATATCTGTTTCTTTTTCACACTAAATCGGTGTACCATTTTCTTTGGTCTTATTAGTCATTGTATTGCTAAAATAAATAAATTATTGTAACATAACGATAAAATAGTGTAAAAAAATATATATCTGCAAGGTGTGGAATTAAGGTTTTTAACAAGTGGGTTCTAAACAAATTTGAGAATACATTTCCTATGTCAAGCACCACAGGCATGCCTACTCAAAAGCCACCACAATCCCAAGCCACAAAGACCCGACAAAATAATATAAAATGAATAATGATAAACAAACAAGCTACATCCACCACCAAGCCAAAGCCACAAAAACCCAGCAATGCAATGCAATTGTGGTGTTTCACATTTCTCTCTTTAAAACTGGTCGCAGGACAATTTTTTTTTTCACAGAAATTAGCAAAGCCATAAACACATCCATACCACACACCCATGCCACCGAACAAACCACCTAACATACCATCGAACAAGAGATTCCCCACACCACCGAGCAATGAGGGTTTAATTTTTTTTTTTATAGGACTCAACATACCCAAACTCGGGCAACCAATCGTTACTTTTCATAGAACTCACCAAAGCCCAATCCACATACCCCCTTTGATTAGTGGCCTAAATTTTTTTTTATTTTGAATTTTGGAAGTTCTCACTGATGGACTAAGCGTAGTACTGCTTGGTCGATTTCCTCTTGTTTGGTCTTGATGAAGCTTACTATGACTTGAGTTTTTGTGTGTTCCTTGATCATGAGGTCTTCTGACTAAGCTACCCCCTTTGATACAAACAAGAAAAACTCTTTGGAGAACTCAAGATTACCAGCTTTCTAGAAGTAAATTTTAGGGTTGTTCATTCTCAAATAGCTGTTCTTCGTATTCACATGATGTTTTTTACCTCTAAACTTTCTAAAAATTAGTAGCCTTCTTTAGTGTCACGAATTACATTGAAGTNGCCTTCATTAGTATCACGAATTACATTGAAGTTAGCTTTAGCTGTGCTAATATATTGTTCATTGACATCCATTTTTTTTGTTCTTGCTAGTAATCTGGCTGTTGAGAAAAATTAGATTGCTGGAACCCCATAAGTTGTTGAGCAGCTTGCACTTTTTTCCGCATAAGTTTTGGGTGACTCCTCCATTTTGGTTTATTTGAATTGGAGTACTAGTTGTGTTGTTGTTGATTTCTCATATAGTTGGATAGCTCCAGATGTTGTTGACTGAAAGGATTGTTACCATAGCTCTCGGTGCTCATTTGTTCTCCTCCACGAGATTTGTAGTATATATTTCCCAACATTAATTGCAAAATTGCTGAGTTGTTTTGTTTGTGAATCAAGCTAGGTTGTGAGTGTTGCTATAGTATATGCATTATGTCTTATGGCTACTGGCTACTTTTGTAAATTCCTCTTACTAGGTCGTTAATAGCTGTTTATGGCCATCTGACCAAGCAATTAATAAGCCTATTGTGTCTTACACTAAATGTGCCACAAAATGTGGCATCAATTAATGGTTTTGAGGATCCAATTGATCCATTATAAAATGTCTGTATCTACATCCATTTGGGAAAGCCATGATGCAGAATTTTCTTAATAAATTTTAATTTTTTCCAAAGCATCGTGTAGTATCTTCCCTTAAAGTTAGACAAAATTAGATATCTCAGTTCTCATTCTAGATATTTTCACAGGTGAGAAGTATTTTGATAGGAATTTCTAAGCGAAAATATCTCAAATACTAATAAAATCACTCGACAATGACTTTTGAGTCAACTCTTCTCTACGCTTCAAAGAAAAAGGAAGCAGTCGTAGTTGGATAGCTTCGTCTGGCACACCATTGTATCTAAAGATATCATATATCTCCACAAAATTTGTGATACTTAGTTTTTGGGATCTTTAGTTGCTAGGCCTATGCATTGGGAGTTTTGTATCATCTGCAGACTAGTCAGTTTGATCTTAAAATTATAAGCATGCTCCCCCTAGTTTTATAATGACTTGGTGGACTCCATTCATTGTTTATACACATCTCTAAGGGCCCTCGGGCCCCACAGCCAAATCATTTCCTTTAATTTGGTTTTTTATGTCAAAAGAAGTTGAGCTCATCCGACCACTCTTCTCTTAGCCTTCTCATAACAGAGTGCTTAATTTTAGGATATGAAAGTAGTGGTGGCTTGCCTTCAACACAGCACATTACTAAATGTGTAAAGTTGATTAGACAAATCATTTAGTAAAATGAGATAAAATAAACAAATAAAGTATAAAAATCATCTTATCTAATAGTAACATATTTAGTATCAATGTTGGCATTGATATTCAAGACAACGTTGCTAAAAAATTCATCAATGGTGAGGATGTACGACAATATGATGACGCTCATGCAAGAGGATGCAGTTAAATCAAATAATAAAATGTGAGAGACTATCATCCTACGAGGATTGCACAACAATTATGAAAATTAGAAATGTTGTTTGTTATCTGAATTATTACAATGGAACAAGGAGCAAAGGTAATCTACTCCTAAAACTAACTAAAAAACAAACTAAACAACTAACAAAGGCTGATATTTTTTGTAGGAATATTAGACTAGCTATGGCTTAGGGATTGAATTTTATCTTTGATAATTTAGTTGGTTGGGTTTTAATTCAAGTAAGATGTTAGTTTTCTTCTACGGAAGTTTGATCAAAATTTAGCCCCTACATTTCTCAAGAAAGTTCAAAGTTTCTATTTTCTAAATTCAGCATACATACTTCTCAGTGATGGATTCAATATCAAGAAAAGTGGTTTGTGCACTTTGAAACTTGGCATGAATTGTATGAGTTATTTGCAGTCTCTTCCAAACTATGATTAATCCATCATGGTATTTGGCTTATGATGATTTTGGTTTATGCCGTTTGATTTTGAATGTACCTTTTAAACAATCAATAAGTGGCAAGGTGAGTAACAAACTACGTGATAATTATGCAAGTAAAAGCTCCAATACTGTCATTAAGAACCAAATCCAACATAAACTATCCCTATAAAAGGATTAAGCTCATAATAAACAAAAACAAAAAAACAAAAATACATGAGCTTAAGCATGATAAACACTATAGTAAAGAGATTAGAAAAAACTCGTTCTACGAGCTTTTGCTTTGCTTTCCTAGCGTTCTCCTTTTTGCTTGTGTTTTATCACTTTTGATCTTTTCATTCACTTCTTAAAATAGTGACTAAAAGATTTTGTAAAGAGCCTTTAAAAAACTAGAGAAAACATCCTCAATTCTTCTTGAACGCCACTTTAAAAAGGTCTTCAAAGTAACTTCAAAATAGATGAGAGCCACCGCTAAGATTGGGTCAAATCAGGGTTGACGTTCCATCGGGCGCATGGCTATGGTGCCTAGTGCCATCCTCTCAGTGTCTGGACTCCATTCGCCTTCAATTAACACTATTTTTGTTGTAACTTTCTCATTTAATTTCTAATATTTTAGTACACATATTTTTCAAAACTCAAATCCTTAGGGCAATGAATTTTTAAAAAAATAAGTAGAATTTATGAAAAGTTGGAGATTTAAGATTAAAAATATATATTTAAAATTCATGGTTATCAAATATGATGATAAAATAAATAATGTTAAGTATTAGATATTTTTGTCCTTTTCAGATCAATATTACTAATTTATTTTTGAAGCACCATTTTGTTTGGGCTGGAGCCTATCAGAGCGCCTATCACTTCTAGAATCTTCAATTATACACACACACACCCATGTCGAACCCTAGTAACTCTTATCGCATAAGATCATTTCCTTTCCTCACATTTCTTCTCCTACGTCGTCTCTGTCCTCTCCGTCGTCGTTGGCTCGCGTTGCTTCGACGTCGACTGTGGCTCGTGTCTGCGACTTAAAGCCGACAAAGTTTGCATCTGCTGTGTCGTCTCTCTTCGATTTCGACGCCAACAGTTTCACACGTCTTCTTCAATTCCTATCTTCTGTGCGGCTTTCTGTGGCTTCTCTCATACCGTCTTCGGCTTGTCATTCCTGCCCTCTGACCAATTCTAATTACTGTGATGGAACTTTCTTCTTCTTCGATTGAACCTGTCAAAGCCTCATTTGCCCATGTGGTAGGTAATCCTCAGGTGGAGACGACGGTTGTCTTCTCCTCAAGTTATAAGGAATATCGTGATGGTACAGTTGACTGCCCATTTATTAATAATGCAAGCAGAAAAAGTGGGAAACAACTTTTTTTCTCGAAGTTAGAAATTACAACCTTGAATGCCAAATTCAAGTTTGCTCTTATTGGAAAATTTCAGTTGGAGCATCCACTTATAGAAGTTATCAGAAAAAGTTTTGATGATCTCAAATTAGCAGGAAAGTGGAAAGTGGGGCTCATGGATGGGAGACATGTATTGTTTCAGTTAACCGTGGCTGAAGACTATACTTGGATTTTCTTCAAAAAATATCTTGGCATTGTTGTTAAATCAATGAAGCTACTCAAGTGGTCTCCTGATTTTGACCCCAATCATGAACCTCCTACTGTACCGGTACGATTCAGTTTACCAGATCTCAAGCTGCATTTTTTTCATAATCAGGTTCTTTACTCTATTAGGATCATACTTGGAGACCCTATAAAGCTATATCTACCGAATTTCAACCTAACCAAACCTTCTGTGGCCAGAATACTTGTGGAAAGAGATATTATTTTACCTGATCTTACTGAAGTCTGGTTGGGCACAACTCATAATGGATATTGGCAACAAATCGTCATGGAGCATAGACCGCCTTATTGTTCTCATTGTAAAATGTTTGGGCATACACTTGATAAATGTCATAAGTTTTATCCTAATTTGAAATCTAAAGATCAAGTGAATGATGATGGATCTAATCTTACTACTCTTGACATATATGTTCCATCTGGAGAGAAAGCTACCACATGACAGGTTTTGGATATCGCTAAAAATTAGTCACCTACCATCCTTGCTGAGAAGGTGCAAATCGATCCTCTACCCAACATCGCAGTTCTTGATGAAGAACACCATACTATAGATACAGATCCAAAATTTCTTAGACCACTCATTGTTATTGAAGAAGACTCACTTACATGCCAAGACACACGAGAGTGTTCCTTTGATTCAATCAAAAATCAATTGATACAACAAGCAGTTAGTTCTAATGTTCGACATCTTACACATGTCCGACACACTTTAGATCAATCCACTGATCGGGCGAGCCAATCTTCGGATGAAGAATGACAGGTTTATTCCAGGAGGAAGAAGAAGACTGGAGGCCGACTCGAGCTTGGGAACTTATTAGATGATACTTTGGTCACTACTGACAATGGCACTCATCTTACCAATTTATTAGCTGACTCTTTTTCCTAAAACTAGAGGCAGAGGCAAAGCAAAAGTGGGTCGCTCTTTAGCTACCTGATACTATGTTTTTTGACATTTTTTATTTTTTTTCTTTAAGTCTCTTGTAATTTTCTGTATTTTCTCTTTTCTTTTAACCATTTGTATGTGGTGGTTATCGTGGGAAAAGGGTGTCATGCTTGGGCCCTTNATTCATGTCATGATTTTTTCGACAAGTTTTACACTGGCTGTCGACTACCTAACGCAACCCTCCACTTTTCGCTTCCGGGCTTGGGACCGGCAACGGCAGTGTTAAAGATGTTAATGAATATATTAAAAAGTGCGATACATGTCAACGAGTAGGAAATATTTGTAGAAGAAATGAAATGCCTGTAAATTACACATTGAAAGTTGAAGTTTTTGATGCTTAGGGATTATATTTTATGAGACTATTTATGCTTTCATTTAGAAACTTATATATATTACTTGCTGTTGATTATATATCCAAATGGATTGAAGCTATTACTGTACCAAGATGTGATGCTCGGAGTGTTTCTAAATTTTTAATTAAAAATATATTTACAAGATATGAAATGTCGAGAGTAATTATTACTGATGGAGGATCTTATTTTAGAAATAAGATAATCGAAAAAATAATTACAAAATGTGATATTATGCATAGATTATCTATTGTTTATCATCCTGAGACTAACGGTCTAGCAGAGATATTAAATCATGAAATAAAAAACTGTAAAACCTTATAAATTATATTGGTCTGTTAGACTAAATACTGCATTATGAACATATAGAACTGCTTATAAGACTCCTATAGGAATTTCCTTATACAGACTGATATTTGGAAAAACATGTTACTTACCAGTAGAATTAGAGCATAAAGCATTTTCGGCGATTAATGAATTTAATTTTAATCTAAAAGTTACTGATGAGAAAAGTTTATTGCAACTTGATAAACTTAATGAAATAAGAAACGAAACATATGACGATACAAAAATCTATAAAGAAAAAATGAAAATATGGCATGATTGGAAAATTATTCAGAAGAAATTTGAACCTGGACAAGAAGTTCTATTATATAATACAAGATTGAGATTGTTTCCAGAAAAACTGAAATCCAGATGGTTAGGACCATTTAAGATGATTAAGGTCTATCATTATGAAACTGTTGTTATTATAGATCCTAAAACTGAAAAAATATTTAATATTAATAAACATCGTCTGAAACATTATTATGAAGGGCACGTATCTCCATTTAAAGAAGTTTTAATGTTAAGTCAACCCAACTAAACAAATGGTGTGTCGGGGTGACGACGTTATACCAAACACTTTGTGGGAAGCAACCCATACATATATGTCTATGTATTGTTATAAATTAAGTCAAATATTGATATTGGAGAAAAAATTGGAATTAAATTGAACGAAAAATGAAAGTTGCAAAATTTTGGCCGCTGGCGCCGACGACGCTCAAGAAAACGGACCTCAGAACCGACGACACCAATCGGGAGCGTCAACGGCGCTGAGAGCGATTTGACGGTTCAGACGACTTTTAGTGGACTTTGGCGGGATTTTGCTCCATAATAACCGTCAGGAGGTGTTTTTAAAGTCCTAAAACCTATTAGAACGCCTAAAAACTTTCTATTTTTGGATTTCATGGCTTCCAATTCGAGAAATACTTCAAGGTATGAAGTTTTCAATGGAAGAAAGTTTATTAGTTTTGACGCGCAGAGATTATACGATAAAGTTATTACGAAGAAGAGATTGATAAAGGAATGAGGATTTGTTAATCATGGATTGATCAATCCAAGTGCTCTAGTTGACAAGATCATTTTGCAAAGGCGATGTGAAGTTCTGTGTTACACTACCGCTGCGGTTGTTATGTCTGTAGTGAAGGAGTTCTATACAAATCTACATGAAATTACCCAAGAAGTTGTCTTCGTACGAGGTAAGAATGTACCATTTACTCCTGCGAGGATTAATGAATTGTATATGATAGAAAATGGTACAACTTGTTATTATACAAATTTCATTCCTACGCGAGATTTGATGCAAGATGTTTATAATTTTCTGACGGGTGAAAGTGATATGTGGGAAGTACGAGATGAAAGATATATTAGTTTTCCTGCTTCATCACTTAATCCAATTTTGAAGCAGTGACATTTCTTTATTTATTGAAAATTACTCGCTACTATGAAGATTAGTAGAGTCACAATGGAAAGCGCTATTTTAAACAACTGTATTTAAATGGAAAAACCTATTGATATAGGATCAATCATATTTAAATCTGTCATGGGTATCATTATTAATGAGTCAATTTATGGACTTAGACATGTTTCTACAATTTTTCTGATTTGCAGTAAATCCCAAATGTCATATGAAAGTTGGGAAAAAAATTTACTACCATGGGAGCCCATGATCTCTATTGATGATCAGTATGTTGGTAATGAAAATGAAGCATTGAATGCTATTTTGGGTCATTCTTCACATGTTTCAACTCCATTAATACCACAAACAGTAGGATGTTCGCTTGCTTTGGAGAAGAAATTGAAGAAAACTGAAAGGAAACTTCAGAGTATTATGAATGCAGTGGGAGATCTTAAGTACCTTTTTGATCACCTTGATTGGAGAACAAAAGAAAATTTTGTTCATACTGGAACTTTTGAAGCAGGATTAGTTCGGATTTTTAAAGAAAATAGGTGGATCGAAGAAAATTCGACAGATAAATTTCTGTGCTTATTCTTCTACAACTTATATGTTCATTACCAATTCATGGTAGATATTAGAGGAGGTGCAATCACTGTAGATGAAGCAGAATGACTGAAGGCTTTGGATTCTCTACTTGCTTAAGAATATTTATGTATTTGATGTAATTGTGTGGATTGGATTTGATTTGATTTGCTTTGGTTTATATTTTCTTTAGAATTCTGAACTTTGATTATGTGTATAGTTTTGTGCCAGCGTTTAGTGTTGTAGCTTGATTTCGACGCTGATTAATAATTAGTTTGATTAATAGGTATGAATGTGTGATTTTTGAAATGTATTTGTAAAAAGTGTATTTTCATATATAAAAATTAGTTTATTGTTGTTTGTGAAAATGATTGTTTGTGAATGTTTATTTGTGAATTATGGTTAGATAAAAAATTGTGTTTAAAAATACTAAAAATACTTTGGAGTAAATTAAAAGGAAATTGAAAATTTGAAAAAAATCAAAATACTGAATTTCAGGCCTTCAGCGCCGTCACGGCGCTGGCATGGGCGCCGACCCGAGAGCAGTAATAGCCCTTTAATTCGCGATTTTCACCGCAAGACCTCCATTTTTACCCCTAAAGTCACCTTCATCCGTCAGTTTTCACACTTATGACTTGATTTTGGGCGGATTTGAGGCGATTTAGAGGCAAAGAAATTTCGGATTTCATTTTCTCTAGGTAAGAGCTACACTTTAAAGTAAAAATTTTTAGTTTTCACCAAAAATTTTTCTCACATTGCATAGATTCGAAAGTTTTGTTTCTTTTAAGAGATCTTGAGAAAATGTTTTGGTGAAAAATTTTTACTTAGTGGATTTAAGTTTAAAGTGCTTTGCATTTTAATTTTCGAAATTTTTGAATTTATTCAGATTCTTATCAAATTTTACTAAATTTCCTATGACATCTAAATCGAGCAGAAGAAAAATAGAATATGATGAACAAAAGTTTGTTAGCTTTAAAGCTAGTGCTCGATTTCATAGTCTTCGAGAAAATAAGAAAGTGATTCTGGATTGAGGTTTCAAAAATCCGGGAGGAGAAGTTGAACGATTGATTATCACTCGCCAGTGGGAAAACTTCTGTTATTTTATTGCCGATGCGATAGCTGAGATAGTTTTGAAATTTTATGCAAACTTTTCGGAAGCTTCTGATGATTTTGTTTTTGTTCGAGAAAAAAGGGCGGAGTTTACTCCAAGAAAAATAAATGAGTTTTATCAATTAGAAAATGTTTATAGATGCCGGTATCATTCATTCTCTGCCACAAATGAGATCTTAGATGATGTTATTTGTTTTCTGACTGGTGAGAAAGTGGCTTGGAAAGTAAAGAATGGAGTTAAAGTCAACTTTCCCTTTTCTATGTTAAATGTAGTATTTAAGGTCTGACATTATTTTATTTCTGGGAGGATGATTCCAACAAACCATCATAGTGAAGTGACAAAGGATAGAGCCATTTTGAACTACTGTATTCAACAAGTGATGGATATAAATGTAGGCTCTTTCATTTATATGAACACTCGATCTATAGCTCTAGGAGAGACCACTGGTGGATTGTCACACCCTGCTCTCATATATACACTTTGTGAGCATGCAGGAGTTGATTTCAGACCTGATGAGGAGAGGATTGAGCCTCAGAGACCAATTGAGCCTGCAAACATTAAGACTTATGAGTCCTATGTTGATTGGAGATCTAGAAGTAAGGCCAGAGATATTCCTTCTACTTCTAGGACCCCTACTTTTAGTGAGCCTACTTCAAGTGACCCCAGTAACAGGGAGTTATTGAACCAGATGATGATTCAGCAGGGAGATATTTTGAGGATGAATCATATGATACAGAACATGGAGGCCAGAAACGCTCATACAGATGATCTGATTCGCCAGAAGTTTGGATATGATGCTGCTTATGATGATGCTTTAGTGAAATGCCTGAGGGGTGGTCATACAGTTCAATTCCCTATTCGCCCTGTTTATACTCCATATCAGCAGCAGAAGTCAGATATTAATGATGAAGAAGATGATGACTGGTGATCTTTTTGTTTGTTTGTTTGTTTGTGTTGTACTTTGTGATTGTATTGTTTGTTTTGTGATATTGTTGAGACTCTGTTGTTATGTTGTAATGTGAAGCCATAATGTGTAAAACTGTTTTCATTTTTAGAATTTAGTTTAGTTCTGTTGTTAGTTTCAGCACTTTGTTATATGTATTTGTAATTAATTCTTTCTCAGCAAATTTTATATATATTATGTGCAATTTAATGTTCTAAGCCTTGTAGTTTTTCATATTAGAACCTGTAGTATTTCAGAATTTATTTGTAAAAATCAGAATCATCAACAGGTATGAATTTTTTTTATGTATTTAATGCTTTCTTTCAGTCTTTTATTTTTTTTTAAAGTTCATGTAAATCTTTTAAAAAAATTTAAGTTTAGGGGGAGAAATTGTTTTAAAAAAAGAGAAGAGAGACCTTAATTTTATTTGTTCTTATTTAACTATATTTTCAAAAATTTTAAATTTAACATGACTTTTGGTATTAGGGGTTAACTTTGGATAACTATATTTATGTTTCTAAATTTATAGTAAATTTAAGTAAAAAAATTTTCAATAATACATGTTAATTGTAAAGACTAAAATATTTGATAAAAGAGAATAAAATTATTTTTTTCTATTTTAAGTAAATGAATTTGTATTTTTGAAATATTAAAAATCTTAAAAGATTCATGTAAAAAGAAAAGAATTAAACTTTATGTAATTTTTAAGTTAATATAAATTTGTTAAGTGAAGAAATGTAAAAAGTTTTTAACTTTAAGAAGATGATAGTGAAGTTCAAAATCATTAAAGGCTATTCAAATGTATTACTCCTCACATATATATAAAAAAAAGAGAAGAAAGAAGAAAAAATGGATTAACAGTGATTTTGAAAAGTAAAAAAAAAAGATATGGGGAGAAGCTTGAGGAGATACCTAATTAAAAATTAGCTTCACTTGAATCAACTTGACTTGGACACATTTTCTAAACTTTTTATTTGAGTATTATCTTAATGATTAATAAAGTTTTATGAAGTTCTTTTTTATATAAATTTTCTAAGTGACTTTAATATGACAAATTGTAATTTTTCTTGAAAGAAATAAATGATCAGAAATCGTAGACTTAATTACTGAATATCCTAGCACCTTTAGTATTAATTGAAGTTGTTTTGAATTTTTCTTAAGTTATACTATTGTGTTTAGAGAACTTAAATATGGAAGTCTAGAAGTTAAATTCTTTACCATAAATCATATTTTTATGTAGTAGAGGAGTTATTTGAGGACAAGTAACATGTAAGTTTGGGAGATTTTGATACACCGAAAATATATACATTTTTAGACCTATATTTTATATTTTTTTTTGGTGATATTACACCTTAATGAAAGGTATTTTGATGTTTTCTTGCAGCTTGTTGATTTTTAGGATTTAAAGCAAAAATGAATAAAAAAGGATGGAATTTGGAGTCAAAATGACGTTAAAGAAATACTCTGTGTCGACCGCGCCAAGGGCAGCGCCAAAGGCGCAAACAAAAGAACAACTGAAATTTTTACTCAGCGCCGACAGCGCCAAAGGCGGTTCAGCCCTCGTTTTTAGAAGGTTCGATGTATTTGGATGGTTTTTGAAGAGTTTTTGGAGGTACCTGAGAATCGATCTTGGGCTTTTTATGGGGCCGAAATTCATCAGGAAAGTGACTTCTTTTTGCTTCAAGACACTCCACCACGCTCTATTTTTGCCATTTTTCATAATTCATCTTCATTCCACCACCATATTGGAGTCCATTAGTGATTTTCCTTTTATAGTTTAGAGTTTGTGTAGTGAGATTTAGTGTGAAACTGTCTGTAAAATTGTTAGAGAAGGAGAAAAAGTGAGAGCTATCTTCTTCCTGCATTTCTAAGGAAATGTTTCAAGGGTTTTGCTTAAGAAAGAGTTTCAGATAAGTTTTTTTTGTTTGTTAGCGTTGTATGAAATTTCTTTTATATATGAAATTTATGTTTTGTTGTGTTTTTCTCATGAAGTCTGAAAAGTTTACTCTATCTCTCCCTACTCTGAGATATGGTGAAATGAAGAATAATATGGATGTGCCAATATTAAAATATAAAATAAATTGTGATGATTTTTCAACTCAAAACTTAATTTACATTTTGATCTGGTCAATTGAATTGTTAAAATATATTGTGAAATATATGATCTAGAAAATGGAGTATGAGTTCTACAACAGAGTGATGATCACATTTGATTTCATGGAGGAGAAATTCGTTACTGGAATTAAGTGCAAATAAGTAGAGAATTATTGTTTGTTGGGTGTAGAATTGAAGAATCTTTAAGGTGACAGACTAAAACCCCAATTTGGTCTTAGTGTTTAAAAACTAAAGCGAGAGTTAGCCTTCAGGTGAAGGGAAGTAGCCTAATTCGGTCTTAGTGTTTAAAAACTAAAGTGAGAGTTAGCCTTCAGGTGAAGGGAAGTGAGAGCTCTAGAGTGGGAGCCGATATCCTCTTAGCCTAGCCACAAAATTAGGGACTAAACTTAGGATTAACCAATGATTTTCTATGCACTGTATCAGGGTAAAGAATTATAATTGCTCAAATTTGGCACAATACATTTATAAACATTTATCTCATCTCATTTCACTAGAACCTCATTGTAGTGGGAATGATGCTTTTTCACATAAAAAATCTTCATTACATAAACATAGTTAATAGATTAGTATTTACTTTTTAAACTTTGCATTTCTGTTTTGCTGATAGTTAAGTACTTTAGTTTTGATAACATTTCAACATTGAAAACTAGTGACGGTGATTTTGTTTGATCGATATTTGAGGTTTAAATAAAAAGTTCTTTATTACTTGATAACGATACGTATACTTGCATTGAATTTCATTATTAATAACCTATAATTATATATATTTTACACGACTTACTTTTCATATAATGATCAAGATTTTGACGTTGTAGTGGTGTCAACTTCATAAATTCTTACATATAAAAAATCGGGATCAGGAGATGAAAAATATGTGAAATTTGAAGAAATTGGACGAGCTTACACCGACCCAGAGATTTAATGAATGTGGAAAAATTTCTCGAAAAGAAAATGGAAATTTTAGAGAGTTTGATAGAATCAGACGACCTTGCACCGACCTGGAGATTTCAGAGATTTCATGAATGTGGAAAAATTTCTCGGAAGGGAGATGGAAAATTTAGGGAATTTGAAGGAATCAGACGATCTTGCACCGATTCAGAGATTTCATGAATGGTAAAATTTTTTGGAAGGGAGGTGGAAAATATAAGGAATTTGAAGGAATCAGACGACCTTGCACCGACCGTCGAATTTCGTTTGAAAAATTGCGATAGGAAGGACTTCTAAAGCAACGCGGTATGGGACGTAACATCCTCAACCTTTAAAAATATGCGAGAATCATAATTCATGTATTGACCCAAAGTGCTGAGGTTTCGTTAGAATACAGAGATTTCATGAGGACTGTGACGCTCCGTGGGGATTGTGATAAATTTGTGCAAACAGAGACATTCGTGCTATGAAAGTGGAGAGTGAGGAATATGGAATTCGAGAGGAACAAATTTATTAAATTTATTATTTCTCTTGTTGTCTTTATTACATTTAATTATCAATGTTATATTTTTCAAATTTAATTTTTATTGGTTGATGTTTTAAAAAAATTATTTAAATTTTGTTATCGAACTTTTGTTGTATTGTTCTTTGTTCATTATCATTTAGCACCAACGTATGATTCTGCAGCTTTTTATCCATCGTACAAAAAGGGTAATTTGACAAATATATTGAAATTTGAAAGAAATTTCATTAAACTGCTTCAAATGTGTTTTACAAGCTGAACGCATGCTGATTGCTATCAAAAGAAGACATGTTGAATACGTTCTGTAGTATCAAATGTTGAGTACATATCAAATTCTGAATATATTTGAAACATTACATATCACATCTACCATATCCTCATGCAATACAAAAGGTGACAAGAAGCATCCATCTGTCCTCTGTGGCGAGCTCTTGTTCAAGATGACCTTCTAAGCCACGCTCCATGACAAGAATTCTTTTCGTGTGCACCTATAGGTACAACTATCTCAAAGCTCGTATGGGCGCAGTTCTTCCAATTCTGGTTCTGGACGGAACCCATGCAGTATCTTGCTATCATCCATTCTTCTTAATGTCACAGAAACTCTACGGTGACGTGCTCCTAGTATGCAGTACTTTGCCAGATCTGTTCCGTTTCCTTTTAAAATTAAAACTATCATATTCTTTTCCAAATAGAATATTGCTCTTGCTCATAAATGATACTCTGCAGATAGGTTTGACGAAATCATGATGATCAATATGTGGAGGAATGTAGTCTCCTTTGTAGATGTTGATTATGCAACTGTTCGGGATGCAATCTGTCGGTAGTATACTTCAGCTGACCATTCTTTTAATCATTCTTTTTATCTTGGAAGATAGAGGATCCACCTCGTCGTATCTTAGGATACTAGGGGGTTCCCTAGCCTATCCTTTGCAAAGTTATAGCAACAGCCACATTGAATTGTATTTCTTCCTTTGCCCCTCATCCATTTGTGGGGCTCTGAGTAGGTTTTCTTTATTAACTGACCTGCCCGACCTCTATCCCTCAAGTCAAACATGCAGTCAAGAATCCTCTCATCATTTTCGGAGAAAACCCCTGTACGCAGTTCCCGATCTTCTAAGATGTTGACAAATTTTCCTTGAATTTCTTCATAAAATTCAAATTCTCTTTTCTTGATTTTGCTCATTCTTTCCAACTCTGCAGTAGAAATCCTTTGCGGTCGTCGGGGATACTCCCCTCATTTCAATATGTGGGAACCACGTCTGCGTCGACTCTATATATAGTGAGATGTATGACTCAGTATCTTGGCGCTCGACCTTCTGGCATCATTCGTCGACAGCTGTATACTCCTCAAACGTATAGTAACGCTCCAAGTGGATGGCGTTACATTTTGGGCACTCCACAAATGCCCCTGTTGTTGATGCTTGTCTTGGAATTTTAACGTTGCACGTCAGACAACCTTTGCAAAGCTCATCTGGAATTTCTGACAGTGTTGATTCTATGAAAAATTCTGATTCATCCTCTGTGACAGGCAGACTGGTAGAAGTTTCTCTCATGCATGAATCGTAGATTTCCCCCTCAGGAATTGGGGTAAGTGTCGATTCTGCTTCTTTCATACGTTTTTTTTCCTGACGTAGGAAAGCTCTATGTTTACGGCGGTTGGCATTGTGGCGTTGCGTCCTTGTAAGCGCGCATCCGTTGTATTTTCTTCATCGGCACTGACCAAGTTTCCTGTTTGTGCGGTGATCATGGACTATAAACGACTTTGGATGTTGTAGCGTCACTGCTTTCTTCCTCTTCAGTGAGGAGTCTTCTTTAGTACTGATTCGGAGCAGTGATGGTAATCCTTTTTTCTCTCGGCGGCTGACTACGCTCATCAGGGGACCCTCGTAGTTTATATTGACCTGACCGAAGTCCAAGTCAGTCTACGATGCCACCCTGGGCTGATCTTCTTTCATTTAGTGCGAGATTCATGTCGTCTTTAGAAGCGAAAATCAGCTTCTACCTCGACATTTTTTTACAGGAGATAGAAAAACATCAGTGCGTTGAAATTCTAAACGCACAATAACAAATTAGTTATTAAACGAATTTCAAATTTATACAAGTGCATGGTATTTATTTATTTAATTTAATTTAGTGAAATTTCAAATTTAAAACAAAGAAAATTAAAGTGGGCAAATTCAAAATTTCATTTTATTGAGGTTGACTTTATTACAAAATTTTGGACCTAGTCACAGACGCTGACCAAAGACATCCCATAACAAATAACATTTTCAAAAATTCATTTCAATCAATGTCATGTTTTGTAGTATATCTTTAAATATTGACCATTAACCGACAACATGAGCCTTTCATTCCGGAAATCCCCCACCTGGTATAATCCTCCTGAATATACATTTTTTATGACAAATGGTCCCTCTTAAGTTGGTTCGAATTTTTCGCCTATCTTGCGGTATGTAAGAATAAGTCTTTTGAGAATGAGTACGAGGTCACTAACTTTGAACGCTCTTGGGCAGACCAATTTCTAATGAGCCTGCACCATCCTTGCTTGATAGAGTTCCAAATTTTATTGTGCTTCTATTCTTTTTTCCTCGAGACATTCCAATTCTTCAAGTCTGAGTTTTGCATTTTTTATGTTGTAATTTGATTGGCGACGACGACTTTGAGAGAAGGTATCTGGACTTCTAACAGCAGTGCAGCCTCGGACCCGTGCACAAGTGCGTAGGGTGTACATTGAGTGAGAGTTCTGAACGTCGTTCTGTAAACCACAGAGCTTCCAATAATTTATCATGCCATTCTCTTTTATTCTCCTCCAACGTATTCTTCAAAATTTGCACGAGCGTTTCATTGATGGCCTCGGCTAGGCCGTTTGCCATGGGATAGTAAAGTGTAGAGTATCTTCATTCTATCTCATGTCGCTTGATGAAATTGCTGATCCTTGCGCTCTTTAAAGCTGTCCCATTATCTGAAATTATCCTGCGCGATACACCAAAATGGTAGGCAATCTGACTCTTGAAGAATTGCAGAACGTGCTGTGCTGTAACCTCCTGTAGTGACACTGCTTCTGCTCATTTGGAGAAGTAATCCGTAGCTGCAAAAATAAATTTGTCCCTTAACGAACAAACTTCATCCGAGTACGTGCTGGCCAATTGAGCTAAGCAAATCTCTGGGTCAAGAAATCCTGTAACTAGAGACTCTATCATCTCCTTTGACAGGATTAGTGCATCGTAGATGCTTAGTTTGTCTGACAACCTCCTAAGATGAGCTAGTACGTTATAATCCACTTTATACAATCCCCCAATCTTTACTTGGTTATGTGTCTCTTTCACCTGCGGAGGTGGAGGTGGTTCTTTTCGAGTGACTACGATGCTCTACTAAGCATCTATGATGCTTTAATCCTGTCAAAGGAGATGAGCTAGTACGTTATAATCCACTTTATACAATCTCCCAATCTTTTCTTGGTTATGTGTCTTTTTCACCTGCGGAGGTGGAGGTGGTTCTTCTCGAGTAACTATTTGTTTTCCTTTATTTGTTGGAGCTGCTCTCGGAGGTAATACTTTCTCACTTTTTTGATTTATTGCTGTAATTTCCTCTTCTTCTTCTTAAGATGTTGGAAAAACTTCCGGTATTTCTTCCACATCAGAGAAATCCATGTTGATGGTAAGTGGTGTACCATGGTACTTGAGGACTGGTTCCTCACTCTCGGCGCTATCAAAACCAGTGTTGTCAATATCTTCTTCATTTTCTTTGACATGTGCATCAGGCTAAAGTACGATTTGAGAATCAATATAAGAATCGAGATCAGAGTTAGATTGACCAAAGTCAGTTACGTTATTACTAGAAACATTCAGAACGTAGCCGAAATCATAATCATTATATTCAAAAGACCCCGGTGAGACAAAAAGATAATTATATACAGTCAGGGGTTTGAGGATCTTTTCCCTCGAATCCGAGACAACCATTCTAACAGAGGAAGCCTTTATTCCACCCCTCGCGCTATCAATCTTCATGACGACGTTCTTCTTCTTCTCTAGTTGCGGCGACTTCTCTGGTGAAATCTTCATCTTGGGTTGGGCTGGCTGTAGAATCTGGATGGCTGCCTGCGCTGAAGCAGTCTGAATCCGGTTCAATATTATCTTGGATGACTTGTTCCAAACTGTGCTCCGTCCATCTTTCTCTGAATACAGATCTATCGGAGTGATCGGCTCGACCGAAATCATATTTACATAAACTTTTTCATGTTCTTTTAAATATTCTTTTGAGATTATTATATTTCCTTCTTTAAGATTTCTCTCGAGCCAATCCTTGAAGCTAAACAACCTTCTATTGTGTGTCCCAACATCCTGTGGTAGGGGCAGAAATTGAGATGATTCTTCTTGTCAACTTCTTATGGCTTTTTTGGCTCTGACAATCTTAACTAGGGCTTCTTCATTAAATTTCTAAACATCTTTGGTACAACTTCATCTTTAAAAGAATACACTTTTCATGAATTCTGAAAAAGTTGGACTCCGCATACCATCTACTTGGTACGGTCCTCCCTGGTATGACTGTTGGCTAGACTAGCCATACTGCTGTGTTTGTTGCTGCTGCTAAGGCTGAATATGTTGTGATAACTGTTGGGAACTCTGATGAGAATGTTCCGCTTGAATCCTTATCGGCAGCTTCCCTTTATAAAGTGTAGCTACTGTTCCAGACTTCTTTTTGAATACTCTGGTTGTCCTGAACCTCTCTGATTTTTCTTGAGAATCCATATGCTTGACTTCTTCTTGTAGACTGCTGGTCTTGCTTAGCAGCTTCTCGATGGACTTGATGGTGAGTCTCTTAAGCATGAAGGCTACCGACCTGTGGATGCTTTTGAGTAGAATCTCAATTACATGCTGTTCCTATAGCTGAGGCTCACATTTTAAGCTTAGGTTTCTTCACCTTAAGATATAATCCACTAAAGTCTCGTTTAACATTTGCCTTTCCACTACAAGATTTCCAATCGTAATGTGGTGCTGCGCTCCAGCAAAATCCATTTACGAACAACTATTCCAATTTGGCGAATGTCTTTACTGATCCGTTGGGCAACTCGGCATACCATTCGAATGCTATCCCTGATAAGGTGCTAACAAAGTGAAGGAAGAGTAAGGTTTCATTACCCCTAGTGTTGCTACAGCTGGCTTGGAAATGTGCTACATGTTGTCTGAGATTTCCGGTCCCGTCAAACTTCTTAAAGTTTGGTGACACAAAACCCTTAGGGTAGGGTACGACATCGAACTCTTCTGGGTAGGGTCTACCTTTTGAAATTGATGCACCACCCTTGGACTGGGCTAAGGACTTCTGATTTTGTTGTTCGACCACCTGCTTGATGTCTTTCTCCGATTTTACACTTTGTGGGGAGTCTTTTTTTTGCTGATCGTCTCTGTTGGTGGAAACAACTTCTCTCTTTTCATCGGTAATGTGAACTATCTCTGGCTGGTTGAATTCTGGAGAAGCTAACTGCTGTGACTGAGATTTTCCATGAATTGTAGCCATGGCGGCCATGGTGGTTGCCATCTCTTCAATTCTTTTCTCAATCTTACTGATATGTTCATCTCTTAGTAGAATGACCCTGCGCAAATCATCTACGACGTTCCTTACAACAAGAGGTTGGGCATCGCGCGTAGATGTGGTGACTCTGGTCTCGTCGACGTGAATATCCATAAAGTTTTCATCGAGATATATGTTAAAAACGAAATCTTCGTCATCCATATCTACTCCATGCTCTTTGACTAACTCAGAAATCTCAGCCCTGAGCTTTTCAACCTTTTTTTCAATTATCGCTTCCTGGATTATCTTGAGATCTGGAGGACTCTCCTGAACATCCTCACTCTGTACGTTAAACTCGGCAGCAACGGTTGCAATGACATCTGATACTTCGGACCTTTCCTTCATTCCACAATCTTGCCCTGCGGGCTCATCAAACTGTACTGGTACGACGACCTTGGGTACCCATACCTTCTTTTCTAACGGTGATGTCTTGAGATGGGGTGTCTCAACAGAGGCATTAGTGTGTCGAAGAGAGGTATGCTCGTCGCTGTGCGGACCAGATACAACATCGGGTGACTTCTTTACTTTGTTCTTTTTTGCAACGCCTTTATGAGCAACAACTGGTAGTATCCTTGGACCCAGACATGACTTGGCCAGTCGACGTCCTGCAGACCTTGGAGCAGTAATGGTAACAAAATCAGTGGTAGTGACGGTAGTATCAACTCGGCTTCCCAGACGGAATCTGACGGGAATGCAACAACAAACAACAACAACAACAAAGCCTTAATCCCACTACGTGGGGTCGGCTACATGAATCCTTTTTCAACAATAACAACAACGTATAATATGATTAAAAAAATAAATATTAAAGCATACAACAACAACAACAACAATAACAAAGATTTAATCCCACTACGTGGGGTCGGCTACATGAATCCTTTTTCTCCATTGCGTCCTATTTAGTGGGAATGCAAGCTGGCAAAATTTCAGCTGATCTTTGAGACTGTCGGGCAACCCTGACATCCTTCAAAATTTCTTTCTTCATTTGGAGGGATACCACATATCCCACTCGCTTAAGCAGCTCAACAACTAAACATCCTTCTTTAACAGCCAAAATCTGAAATATTGTACGGACTTTGGTGATAGGAGCGGGTTTCTCTCCCCTCATCACGACCATGAACGGTAATGCAGCAACAATTTTCTGAATGCTTTCATATCCACTAGTGTCCATTAATGGATGAAAGCTACTTCCTCACAGACGCGGAGTGGTCTCAAGCAAACCGAGTTCCTTTGGGTGAGGAAGCTCATCAACAGACACTTTCTTTGGAACTTGGGCTTTAGTTGCCCTCCGAATCCTTCAACTGCGATTTCTTTTCTGTGATCGAGTTAATGGCACGGACTTCGAACTAGATCCGATTTCGAATACGGACGACAGTGCGGTAAATCCTTCAACTGTATCTTCAACAATCATAATACTTTTTCCTTTAGTAGACAAGGGAAAAACGGACGTGACAGGTGTCGGGATAACAGTAGTTTTCACCTTCTTGCAAGAAGGGAAATCTTGAGGGCAGTTCAGGTTGAATTCGACAGATGACTCTTCTAATTCCGAAGCGGCAACTTTCATGACCACAAACAGGGCCTTTCCAAGCACGACTTCGAGTTCATTGAATCCGACTCCAAACTTGATGGTGTGAGCGACATTGCGGGCATCACTGCTAGTCGGCTCGTTGCAGGAGAAAGTGAGCATCGGGAATGCCATTGCAGTAGTTTCAAAGAGAAAGTTCTCGGGTTAGTATTCGGCTAATATCTTGCATTTCTAATGCGAACACTAAAAATTAACAAGGATCGTTCTATGAATTTGGCATGTTCTTATTTTTATTTAATTTTTGTTTGTGAAGACTTTAAGATTTAGTCAGGTAAATTAAAATGTGAGAGAACTTAATTAATTAAACGGGCACGGTTAAAAAGAGTTCAACGCTTTGATTTAATTTGCAAACAACAAACCAAACCCGAAAAGATACGAGAAAAAAAGTAAAGTTTAGGACTGTGTGGGACCAAGTTCACAACACATTATCCAGGCCAAACTAGTCCACCAACACACTTATTGGGGGTCCGACCCCACACAAAAGATAAAAAGTTGACCGTACTTACCCAAGAAAGAAATAACTGAAACATGTCAATGAAAGAAGGGTAATTTGATCCATAAGGGATATGAACACATTACCGATGTATGAATATAAGATTTCCAAATATAAATGAAGAGATAAACTAATCCCAGCGGAGTCGCCAGAAGTTGTCGGTCGCCAAATTAGAAATTATCGGTTGCCGGAATGGATATCTCGACGCNCCTGATAATATATATATATATATAATTTTGAAAAAAATAATATTTTAAATATTGAAAATACAAGACCCAACTGATATCATATCCTCAGTAGTTTAAATAAATGAGCATAATACCACAAATAATGCATCAATCCCGAAGAATAGATACACTACTCACTGGTAAATCTCGATGAAATAAACTAAAAAATTTATGACATCCGTTTAAGCCTGCAAAAAATCATTTTTATGTTGACCTACAAGTTCTCTTATTTAATATGAAAAGTTAAATAAGATTTATATTAAGTTGAGTTCTTTAAAGTTTTCTGTAATGACAAACCCCTATAGTTAATTATATCTTAGATAACCGGAATCACCTAGAAGAACTATTGATTAAAGATCAAAGAATATTGTCTTTAACAATTTAAAGGGATATGACTTCTCAAAAGATCGGACAAAGTGGTGTGAAATGTGAAAGACTCAAATCTGGAATATTTTGTTTTGGAATCCAAAGGAAGAAAATTAGGGGATGTCATGGATCATGAGAAGAACTTCAGTGACTTCCCAATGTATCATATAATTTGGCTTTGATTTCGAGAAGAAAGAATTATTTAAATGTTTCATCCTACCAATTTTATTAATTAGGATTTACATTTATGCGAGATGATCGCACAAATAGCCTGGAAGATGTGAGTGTTTAAGTCGCGACGAACGACAACCTCAAAATTCTAAAGCAAGTTAGAGTTTAAATTGCACAACATGGTTGTGCAAAGACCGAAAGAAAGAGTTGAAGATTTATGTCGCACTAGACGGACAACCTCGAAATCCTACGATTTGTTGTTTAATTCTAAGAAAAGATGTGATGTTGTAGATCCTCATGCTGTTGCACATTGTTGCCCACGGAGTTAGCTCCAGGCTCCTCGACGAAGTAACAGTCACAAAGTCTACGGTTTAAAGGCTTAAATGACAAGTTGAAGTTCAATCATTAGGGGGGTTAAAGTTGATTAGAGCTACACATGTTAGGATCACACTGTTCTCTCGTTCCAGTATCATTATTTTCTTTTGAATTACTTAGCTTAAACAAGTTGAAGTTCAATCATTAGGGGGTTAAAGTTGATTAGAGAGACACCGGTTAGGATCCCACTGTTCTTTCGTTACAGTATTACTATTTTCTTTTGAATTACTTAGCTTAAACAAGTTGTTACACTTATCTAAATCTAGAAGATCTCGTTAGCAACCGTGGGTTACCTACTCTGAGTGACTCCCGTAAATTCAAAAGGACGTCTTAAGTTTAATGACATTTCAAAGGATTTATGGTTACCTTTTAAACAATTTGTTTTAGTTTTTTGGAAATATTGATTAATTTTTGAAAATGGTTTTGATTTTTGTAGGTATGGTGCACAACCATGCAGTTATAATATTTTGCAGAAGTAAATTGCAGAAAGTAATAGAAGCGTACTTGTCATCTTTTCGGCATTCCCGCTCAAAGATTAGCTTTTGCAATATGTATATAAATTTACAGAAAATTTAAATAAATTGCAAGAGTAGACGAAGATGTAGGTTTTGAACCCTCAAACCATGACTCAATGAGTCCCGACAGATCATAGTGGATGATTTCTTAGAACAAAATATAGCAAGTTCAATTTTTCATTCAAAAATATCCAAGAGGTTCCAAAGTATTCGGGGAATGACCTCGAACCGGTTTACAGATCTCTTGAAACATTTTGAGTTCATTTTGAACTTATCATATTGTTCTATTAATCATCCCAATGTCGAACTAAAATTACCCCACTACTCAGCGAACCTTGACATTTTAATTATCTAAAAAATGAGAAAAACTAGATAGTCACTTAGCATTTCAATTAACAGTTATATGAATGGGTACCTCGAAGGGACATACTCAAGGTCAGTAGGGATTTCAATGCCCAGAGTTAAAGTAGGGCCTAAAGTGTTTGAAAACATTCATCAATTGAGTTTATCTTTTCTAAACCTAATTAAGACAATTCTTACATATCGAACCTAATTCACTATTAGACCCTTTTAATTTCAATTTTCAAAGTAAATCTAAGGTGATTAAATATTGAAATGAGACTTCAATTCTCATCTCAAACTTAGTATCTAACCGCCAACTAATGAGTTTTAAATGAGTGAATTACTATCTTCATAACTTAAGCCCATTATTTTAGGATCATCTTAATTATCTTCCAAATCATGACAATTATCAAAATCACAGTTTTACCCCTATCATGAAAAAGTGATAAGTTCGTTTCCACCTTTTAACCCATTATGTTTCAATCATTCAAAAGTTTATTATGATCAATATTACCTATTTTCTCTTTGATTAATCATAAAATTTAAGCAAGTCATTAAAATTCCAAAATCACCACTTTGTCCTTGGGGCTCCCTATCCCATAACTTATCAAATGAAATTTAAGTGACTGTGAAGTTTTCATAGAGACTCAATCATGAGCTAATTAAAATATCAGATGAGAAAATGTGGTCTTTTAGATTTTTATTTAATTTATATAATTATTTAATTTAATTAATTTATCAATATTAATTTGTTTAATTAATCAAAATATGATTTTTTTGTTATGGGAAAAAATATAGGCCCACCTAGATCAGAGGAACACTTAGACAAAATTCCACAATTTTTCAAACTATATTTTATTTACTATAATTATTTTAATGAGAAATTAGGAAAAATACATTTTTGTTCTTTTAAAATTTATATTTAACTTAGAAAAATTAGGAAAAATATTTTAATAAGTCTAAAATGATCAGAAAACCATTAGAAATATTTTGAACTATTTTTGTATTTTTTTATTTTTTTAAGTACTTTTAATTACTTTTAATTTAAAATATAATCCAAAAATGAAGTATTTTCTCAAAAATAATTTTAATTTATCCTAAGTGTCCATGATAATAAGGAACTCAGAAAATCACTTTTATAATTTTCCGAAGTGTATTTAATTTAATATAATTATTTTTAAACAAAAATATAATTTTCCTTGAGAAATCAATTTTAATGATTAAACTTAATCAAATAAATTTTAAATTTTTACAGTGAGGCAACATGATTTTTCTACACAATGTGGATATAAACATTTAATAAACTATAGAAATGTACAAAACTATCCAAACAATTCTGACATTTTTCCTAAGTTCCTTTGACCATAGGGAACCTACTAAAATTTATCCCATAATTTTCTAAGTGATATTTTAATCTATATAATTATTTTAAGCCAAAATAGCCATATAAGATTGAAAATTAGTGTTACAAGCACAGAGATGCAGTCTGACCATGAAAAAGTCAGAGAATATCCCCTCTGCCATGAGGTAGAAACTCTCAAAATTTCAAGCCATGGTGGACGATATTTAATCCAAATAAATTAAAATACCACAGAGGCTATTTAATTAATTAAAAATCAAAGTCTCATCCAATAATTTTTATTTTTGGTCCACATTATTCTTCTCCATTCGCTGAACAAGAAGGTATTTTTTTTTCATTTTTATGAATTTTCTATGCAAAGTTATGAATTCTTAAAGTTCTGGCATTTAAATAAATCAATAAACCCTTATTTTTCTATTTATCTAGTCGGCGTCAGCGCAACCTCGTCTTTTCCGAAGTCTCCACGTGACGTCTTCTGATTCGGCGCCGCCGTCTGGGTCATTGCTGACTCGACCAACTATTCATTCACCAAGAGTTCGTCCGACGCAATTTCGCCTGTCTGTCCGATACATCGGCGATCGGACGGTCCTCCGTCATCGTCCCTGATGGCCACAACCCATGAGCCGCACGACTTCTAGATCTAAGATCTCGCTCGATACCCAACCAAATCAAGTGCGGTTTGTTCCTACACCTTCATCTACCTAAGATGAACACATCCATATGGTTGCAATGCTATGAAAGTATACTTTACTTCATAATTGGTGCAACCGAGCTCAAAATTAGGTTTAATTGTCTATACCTTTGTCTGAGAGGGGAAGCCTCAATCAGATGCTTGTGGAAGCTTCATTGGAGTCCCACGAACCTCCTGGATGTGTTGGTTTTGTCTCGTGTAAGCTCTAAGTATAAGTTTAAGGAAATAAGGGTGCGGCTTTGGTTAAAAGCTAGGTTAGGGTGCTCAACATAGTGAGATTTTTTTGGGGAAGTTCCTCTTTTGCTCTGGGGAAGCTTAAGAGCAGTTCAGTTTGGAGTTTGAGGGGTTTTGGAGGATCGTCGAAATTTGTCCTGGTTTTGAGCTCAAAAATTGAATGTAGGCAGTGACAGAGATGACCGAAGAATGATTGGAATGGGCTTAGGAGGTCTTAGAGGAGTTCTGGAAACAATTTGACAGAGTTTCCTCAAGGAATTGAATTGGCTCTCCTTTTGGCCATGGGAGGTAGGTTTAAATAGCCATGGAAGGGGTGGAGCTCTGGGCTTCAATTCAGGTGCACTTTGCTGCCTATGTGGAGGACTGAAGAGTGCCAAAGACCAATTATGGCTGGACAATATGGATGGGTGAAGTTGGATTTGGATTTAGGGAAGGTGGCTCTCGGTTTTGGGGTTTTCCAGCCAGTAGGACGGCCGACCAGGACAGAGGAGTTGGTCAGGCGACCAGGTGGGCCAGTGGGAGGGTTAATGATGATTAACTCTGAATGGTTAAGGCATGATGGCAAAGATATTTTGGTTTATGCCAAATATGGGAGGAGATCCCTTAAATCAAGGGACCATTGGTCCATAGCTCATATAGGGTCGGCTAAGTGGGTCTAGCCTGGTCACTAGAGTTCAAATAGTTGCTGCGGTGTCTTTGATTTGATCAATTTGGTTTGGTTTGGTTAACTTTGATGCATAGGTTCAATTTTGGGTATTTTGGCTTAAAATTGGGTTTAGGTTGGGCTAGTCTTGAAATTGAGCCCAATTGATTGATCGAAATGGTGTAGATGATTGTGATGAAGATTTTAGAAACGATTTCGAGTGATTTTGAGTTGATTTTGAAGTTCAATTTTGTGGTATTTGAACATTTGGTTAATTTTGGGGATGTTGGGTTAGATTTGGGTTTAGGTTGGGCTAGAGTTTGGCTATGGCCCAATTGGTGGTTGAATTTGATATGGGTGATTGTCATGAAGAGTTTTGTATAGAAATTGAGTTGAAATTTTGGGATTATGAAGTTCAATTTGGTGGAATTTGAGGATTTTGCTAATTTAGGGCAAAAATTGGGGTTTTTGTCCAAGTTGAACTTGAGTGAAATTGAGGCTTGACCAAGGCCAATTAAGGGTTCAATTTAATATGTGCAAGTGTTGTAAAGAGTTTAGGATTCAAAATCGGGCCAATTGGATAAGTTTTGGAGTTCAATTTGATGAAATTTTGGCTTCAAATTGTGGATTTTGGGATTGAGTTTGAAATTGGGCTTGAAATTGGATTCAATTGAGTTTGGATTTGGTTTCAATCAATTTTGGGCATGATGAATTTGAGTTTAATATTGAAATGGTGGAGGATTAGGATTAAATTGATGGACATTGGGGGTGAATTGGAGTAATTGGACCTTTAAGAGCAAATTGGGGCCTTTGGTCAAAATAGGTCAATTTGGTCAAATTGAGCTCAATGGAGTGGTCTAGATTTGTTTTGCGGACATTTGAAATGATTTTGAAGGTTTTGGGGCAGTTTGGGTCATTATGAGTATTTTGGTTCTTTTGGCAAAATAAGAGGTATTTTGGCAATTTTGATAATTTTGGGGTGATTTTAAATGGTTTGAAATGATTTTTGAAGAAAGTTGGGTATTTTGAGAAATTTTGGATAATTTTGGAACTTTGATCAATTTTGGGATTTCAAGGGTAGTTTGGTAATTTGGGTAGGTTTTGGGGGTAAAATGCTAAATTGGATATTTTGGTAGGATCGGGGTTGCCAACCACACAACCACCCTACTTGAGCCATGAACCAATAGATTTCTTATTTTGGGTCATCCATGTACTGATCCTAGCTAAACCCTAGCCTAAAGCTAGTGGCCTTGGGGGCCATTTACATGAGTTTCCCAAAAGGTTAAGGGACCAAAGCTAAACATGTTTGGGTTCAAAGTTGTTAGTGTAAGTGGGGTGTCAAGTGTGTGTGTGTGATTGACCAAGGCCACACCTCTCAGGGTTAGCTCTAGGGCCAAATAATCTTATGGGGACTCTCCTTGAGCTCATTTTGGCTCCACCTACTAAGTGCTGGAGGTTAGAAGCAGTATGTGAAACTTCAAGTCGAGCAAAGAAGAGTTTAGAGTTTCTAATGGTGAGGGTTTCTTTTCTAGTCCTCTAGGAATAATCAACAGAAAAGTCCTATGGCTAGACCCTAGGCTACTGAAGAGGAAACTAGACCTCAACCAAAAATGATGTCAACATGTATGCAACCTTTTCAATAATGGATACTCGTGCATTCGCATGGTTTCTGTCAAGTGCTCCAATACAATTCTGTCAAATTAAATAAAGCCCTGATAGTCACACGTCATTTTGACGTCTGAATGAAATATGTTAAAAATAATTATTTTAAACATGACATATATCGTAGGTTTATTTGCAATCTTTGTTGAAGTCATCTTGAATGTTGGATTCTCTGACTTAATAATCTTTTCCGACAAACTGACGAGCTTTCAAATCCACTGAGAAATTTCTGTTAATTCTTCGATAAATGCTGGAATCGCTCCATCGCTCTCTCATTGATTCATTCTGTGATAAAAGGGTTATTGTTAATATTTCTCTTGATGTCATTCTTGAGGAGCATTCGAGTCCATGATAATTATGTAATTCATTAGCAGATCTATAAATATAGATTTTGTCATACAGAACATGTTATTGAATCTTTTGGGGTGTCCTTATAGTGGCTCCCCAACCAATTTATCACTAATATAAGTGGATGTCATGTAGGTAGTTCGATCGATGTATGAATTGTAGTATTCGTACAACAAAACTACTGTCGTCGTAATCTTTCTTCTTAGACTCTTTCGCTGTGAGTCTATGCTAAATAAGTGCTCTGTTTAGGCTATATGTGTGAATTATACAACGTTAAAAGAACATCCAAATCAGGTTGTTAATGCTAGAAACGAAAACATCCAAAAAAAGATAAACCATGAAACAAACAGAATAAAAAATCAAAGCCAATAAACAATAACTCCACAAAATCAATTGTCCATAAGTAAACGTAAATAGTCGACCCGACGGTCGAGCGACATCTTCATGAATATCTCTATGCGGGTCGGATCCTCCAACAACTTCAAGGAGTTCACATAGAACGACTTATCCCCATAAACTTCACGTGTCTCCAGAACTCGGAGAAAATCAGCTATGGAGGTATCGTGTGAAGTACCAGCCTGAATTGTGCACGCATTTACCAGTTTTACTATTTAGCTTTAATAAAAGCAGCTAATTTTTTCCTTTTGCCCGCCTTAGGATGCTTTGACTTGCATGTGGACTCTAGCTCTTTTTGGTTTAGGCCAGGGCCTTCACCGGACCCACTTACTTGGGGTGAACGCACGAGTGCCAGTTGTAACAACCCACTAAACATACGACCCAACTTCTTCAGGTCAGGTCAATACCACCGAATTTGAATTTCTTTGCTGCTGGCACTACCTGCAATATACGAGCAACTTTATTACTTCAAACAACTTAGTAGGATAAAGTAAGGAAAAACAAGTCTTCGGTGGATATGTTATTATCTCCAATTTCTCAGTTCACCATTCCACCGATTCATCAATAGTACGTTTGATTGGATCCAAAGCTAAGCCCATGGATATCCGTTTTAGTTCTTTCCATAATTTATAATAATTTTTCAATTGATCTCAATTGTTCTTAAATTATAAACTATCTTACTCCATTCATATAATTTCTTTAAACTTCTTCATAATATTATGTCACTCTTCTTTGTTAAAATAGGTGGTGGGTCTATTTCTTAGCTCAACCATTGTGTTACTAAAAAAAATATATATGAGTGACTTTTCTATCCCACATGGATGATGAACTGACTTCTTACTCTTAACCATTGTGTTACTAGAAAAAAAAAGAGAATACATTAATATTTCAGATCAACTAAAGAATAGACATTAACCAACTTCCAACCCCCCAACACGGCCACCACCCCACCCCCCAATACATCCAC
>JXCR01148700.1:369808-385744 GCA_002079205.1 Phalaenopsis hybrid cultivar | reverse complement strand
AAAATCATTAAAGGCTATCCAGATATAGTAATCCTCACTTGAAAAAGAAAAATAAATGATTGACAACAATCCCTGAAAAGAATAGAAAAATATATATATATGACTGAAAGCAATCCAAATGAAAGAAAAAGAAAAAAATATATAAGTGAGGAGAAGCTTGACGAGATGCCTAATAAAAAATTGGCTTCACTTGGACCTACCTAAAGGGAAAACCTAAATACATTCCAGAACTTATATTATGGATTAACATAATTTAGTAGTAGTGTTCTCATGAAGTTCCTATCACTTGAATATTCTAAGTGACTTGATATTACAACATATAGTCATTCTTGAAATGAATAGAAAACTAGAACTCTTAAACTTGAAGACTAGATAGTCTTGTACCTACAGAGTTAATTTAATTACTTAAATTTTTTCTGAAAATCTCACTATGGTATTTACTTAAATCAAACTTATAGTATTTCTGAATTAAAACTTTAATACAATAGAACATAACTTTTATGTAATATTAAAATTACTTAAGGACAAGTGATAGTTATGTTTGGGGGATTTTGACCAAAGAAAATATGTTGAGATTTTCAAACATATTTTATACTAATATTGATGATATTGCATTTTAAAGAAGGTTATTTTTTATATTTTGTTGCAAGTATGTTGAATTACGGTCATTGGAGCAAAAAGATGCAAAAAGGAGAGAATTTGGAGCAAAAAAGACCAAAATATGAAGATTTGAACTAGGGCGCTGACGTCGAGCCCAACGGAGCCGACGGTTGGTTTTTCGCGAGAGTCCAGAATCAAATATTCCAGAAGGCCGCTGACAGCGCCATCGAGGCCGCCGACAGCGCCATTGAGGCCGCCGATGGTGAGAACGTCGAATCTCTTAACAGGTGCATTGAATGTGGATAATTTTTTAAGGTACGCTTAGGAAACTCTTAGAAAACTCTTATACAACTTTAAGAGAAACATTTGGGCCAAAAAAAGGGGAGCCCCGTGGTGGTGTCCGCTGAGTTTTTGCTGCTTGTAGAGTGTAGAGAGTTTAACTTAGGGTTAGTATTGTGAGGAGTTCTTCGAGAGATTGTAAGAGTGAAGGGAAAGTGAGAGATTTCTTCCTCCTTGCCGCTTCGAAGAAGAATTTTGTGTGCTATAAAGAAAGGAAGAGATTCAGAGGAACTTCGAGTAGTTTGCTTGTGAAGAAATTAAAGATAAGTGGTATTTACTTATTGAAGTTTGTATGACTTTGCTTTTATATATAAGTTCTAAGTTTTGTCGTATCTTCTCCATGAGTTCTGATTAGTTTTCTCTGTCTTTCTTCTTGTCTTGAGATTTCATGAAATGGTGATTTGAATTAGTTGAGTCATTAGAATGTTAAAGAAGTTGTGCTGATCTTTTCACTTTGATCTTAATTTATTTTCAATCTAGCCAATTGATTTGTTAAAATTTATTGAGTTTTATAACTAAAGTGAAGATTACATCCAAGATTTAGGGAGTTCAAAGTCCTTGAAAGTTAGGTGCAAATTAATTGTGAAATAATATTATTGAGCGTAGAATTGGAGATTTTAGAGTGACTGACTAAAATTCTCAATTCGGTCCTATCATTTTGGTGCTGAAGTGTAAATGTTAGCCCTTAGGCGAGGGGAATGTGGGAGCTCCAAAGTGAGAGCCGGTATCCTCCCAGCCTAGCCGCAGATTCAATAACCAAGCATAGGATTAGTCAATGTTCTTTATGTCTGGACCAAAGGGTATAAAATAGGTATGCTGCTATTTGGCATGATACAATTTTAACTAATTCACTTTATCCATTCACTTTAATTTCTTAACAAGGAGAATGATGCTTTCTTATATATTGAACTTCACATTAGAAACTTTTTTAGTAGAATTAGTTCATTAAGAGTTTGTTAAAATTACATATTTATTTCAATTGCCTATTAGCGGCAAATAAGCAAATTGAACTGGATTGTTGTGATTAAGTAATGATTTTCTAAATCCTAGCTTGTAGCCTCTAGTATTACTCCCTGTGGGATCGATATTCAGGACTCCATTAGAGTCATGTAGTACTTGAGCGATACATATACTTGCGTTGATAAGTGTGACTTTGCAATTATTGAATATTTTATACACATTTTTATTAAATTTATAATTATTGTCAATTTTTTTGGCATCGTTGTCGGGGACTTAAATCTTCTAGCAACAATATCAATTTCTTGTATTTTAAGCATATATAAAGTCGCTGTCAAGTTTTTGGCGCCGTTGCCGGAGACATAATTCTTCCAATAACAGTATCAAATTCTTGTATTTTTAAGCATATATAAAGTCACTGTCAGAAAGTACGACAAATATCTTTGAACTAGGTTTAAGAATAATTTAAAATCAACAAATCTTTAATAGTAATATTGCTTTTGCTGCCATTCTAGCAGAATGCTTTAATTTAGAGAAATTTATGAATAATTCAGAAATCTTAGGATGCACAAATCAAAATAAAAATATTTCTTCGGGAAATATACAAGGTGTTATACTCATAAATGAAATCATTTCAGTAGATGAACCCTCACCTTCTGAAAATGAAATAAAAAATTTAATTAATGTCTTGAGTAAACATCAACTTATGGTTAATCCCACTTATTATCCATCTATAGATACTCCTTTGTCAAACAACCAACCTAGAAAATTACCCTCTACATCTAATACTAACGAAGCTAGTACTAGTCAACATACTTATCTATGCTTTTTACCCCCAAGGGTTTAACGTATCCCAACTTTTAGACCTAATAAAAATGAACTTAAAATGAGTAATAATATATTGGAACCTATCAGCGGACATGATATCTATTTAAATATTGATTGTTGTTAAAATATTAATGAAGTAATTGATAAATGGGTAAAATAAAATAGCTTAAAAATATATAATTACAATTTTAAAGGTGAAGATGCATATGGATTTATAAAAAATACCCTTCCAAGAATTGCAAAAAAATGGTTACTTGGATTAATTAATAATCAAGCAAAATAATATTAGAGATACATGTATAGGAGAAAGAACTATAGGTACACCAAGAAAATGACCAAGTTTTTATGGTGATCATTTAAAAAGTGAATTTTTAGGAGACAAAAATAAACCTTCTTCAGTAGAAGAAAAACAAAAAATTCAATCAAATATCGACAAACAAAAGTTAATAGCACTAAATATTTGTAATATCTATTATTTAATTGAATATAGTTTTGATTATCGAAAATTCTTCTATGACATCCTATATAAAGAGAAATTACTATATTTAGATATGTATTTTTACAAATTACCTAAACCATACAATATTTTATGGAGTGAAGAATTTAAAAAAATACATCCTGTTGATACATCTCTAAGAAGTAGAATTTATTACTCATTAGAAAAACTAGTTGAAGCATGTCAGCATCTTAATTTACATAAACCAAACAAACAAAATAAACAATCTTTATGTTGCAAGAAATCTGATTTAGTTACGCAGNCCATACAATATTTTATGGAGTGAAGAATTTAAAAAAATACATCCTGTTGATACATCTCTAAGAAGTAGAATTCATTACTCATTAGAAAAACTAGTTGAAGCATGTCAGCCTCTTAATTTACATAAACCAAACAAACAATATAAACAATCTTTATGTTGCAAGAAATCTGATTTAGTTACGCAACAATGGGGATGTTCTACCTCACATATCAATTGTAATTGTTCTACAAAACATAAAAAGAAAAGAATCTTTAGAAAAATACAAAAGAAACATTTCAATCCTAATAAAAGAACATTTAGAAAAAGAAACAATAACGAGAAAGATATAATACATATATTAGAAAAATCAGATGTTGGATTTGTAAAAAAGAAGAGAATTATGCTAATAAATGTCCCCAAAATACAAAAATAAGTCACATAAAGTCTGTAGCCATTATTGAAGAAAATAATCTAGAACCTATATTCAATTTTAATGATATCGATAGCAAAGAAGAAATATATCGGTTAACAGACATTGAAAATGACTTAATAAATACAAGTTATTCTGATAACGGAATAGAAGAATACTTATATTATGAATAGTGGAAGAAATCCAAGATTCAAATATAATTAATGATAACTCACTTGAATATGAAAGACATATTACTTTATCAGAAGAAGCCTATAATAAAATAATAAAATAGAAGTTATCTTTAGGAACAAAATATTGTTTTGATATGCCTATTTTCTTATGGAAAACAAACATTCATTATAACATTCGACAAGGAGAACATCCAATTGATATGATAAACATAGAAGAGAAAACAAGAATACCTCTATATAATCACCAAATAAACAAATAAGATTTACAAAAAATAAAAAACCCTGAAAAATATTCTGAAAGGATTGGAACTACACACGGGAGTATTCTCAGAAAGACGAAGAAAAATTTTGGATTGCATTTTTTATTTAAGGGACAAAGGTCGAGCTTATTTTTTGATGAAGAAAACATATTCAAAACCATGAAAAAGGATGTGTGGAAAAGGCAGGTTCATCATCCAGTGTGACTGTTGTTACAACTTTGTCTAGGACAGGCAAGGGAAACCCCAGATTTTGAGATACGATAAGCTGGATTCCCTGTCGTTCGTGATAAAACACATGATTAAGAGGATGGTAAGATGGAGTATAATGCCAGTAGATTGCATCCCGAAGAGCTACATCATCAACATCTATGAAGAAGGGGTCTGCATACTTCCCTACTTCGATCACTACAATTTTGTCAAACCGTTCTGTGCAGTTTTTGTCATGAGAAAGAGCAACATCTTATTTAGAAATAAGATAGATATTGTTAGACCCAAAGAGTTCAGAGGTTCAATGGAATATCCACTGCCGGTTGGTTCAGTGCTCATTCTAAAACGAAATGGAGCAGACCTGACAAAACACTGCATTTCTGGAGTGTTGTGCTGCAGAGTCTCAGTTACATTGCAAGGAATTGATGATAGTAAGATACCATATGGATTCCAACCAGATCTGAAATTGGAAGAATTACGCCCACATGAGCTGTGAAATAGCTGTAACACTAAGTATACGTGAAAGGACCTTTGTCCCGAAGCGTGGCTTAGAATGTTAGCTTGATCACGGGCTTACCCCAGGGGACAAAGAAATGTTACTTTTTGCACTATGTCAGAGTAGAGAGGATATGATATATGATATTTCAGTCCAGCATACATTCAGTTATACTACATGTTTGGAGAAAAAATTAACAAAATTTCTTTCAAGATTTCAGCATATGTTATTAACTTGTCTCTTTTGTGCGATTGATGAAAAGCCACATGACCACGTGTTGGTCCTAAATTATAATGAACAAAGAACGATACAAAAAAAGAATCTAATAATGAATGAAAATTAAAATTCAAATTTAAAGGAAAATAAAAATTAAATTAAATAAAAAATTTTAATAATAACATAAATGATAAGAAATGATAAACACTTTTCCTCGAAACTTTACACTCTTCACAACACAAATTACACATTCTTTGCACAAATTTCACAAGTCTTCATACTCCTCTCACGATGTTTCACACTCTGCACAAGATTGCACAAATTTTCTGCTCTCTTTCCACAAATTTTCCATACCCTTTCCACGAATTCTCCACAGTCACAATACTCTTGGGGTCAGTACCTAAATTTGGATTCCCATCTCTCGAGATAGGTATAAGACCCCATTAAATTGGTTAAGTGATCCTATTCTCATCCTTTTGAGATCAGTGTGAGAACCCGTTGAATGGGTTAGGGCTTCTAAATCTCATCTTTCAGGGTTTGGTACCTGAATTCCAATTCTCATCTCTTTAGATAGGTTTGAGACTCCCGTAAATGGGTTAAGGCATCATATTTTCATCCTTTTGGGATTGGTGTGAGACCACCTTAAATGGGTTAAAGGTTCCAATTCTCATCTTTTTGAGGTTGGTACCTGAATTCCAATTCCCATCTCTTAAGATAAGAGTGAGACCCTCTTTAATGGGTTAAGGCATCCTATTATCATCCTTTTGAGATTGGTGTGAGACCCCCTTAAATGGGTTACGGCTTTTGATTCTCATTTTTACGGGTTTGGTACCTGAATTTCAATTCCCATCTCTTCAATTAGGTGTGAGACCCCCATAAATGGATTAAGGCATCATTTTCTCATCCTTTCAAGATTGTTGGAGACCCTTTAAATTGGTTAAGGCTTCCGATTCTCATCCTTCCGGGGTTGGTACCTGAATTCCAATTCCCATCTCTTGAGATAGGTTGAGACCCCATTAAATGGTTAAGACATCATATTCTCATCCTTTCGAGACCACTGTGAGACCCCCATGAATGGAGAAAGGCTTCTGATTCTCATCTTTCTGGGGTTGGTACCTGAATTCCAATTCCCATTTCTTAAGATAGGTGTGAGACCTCCTTAAATGGGTTAAGAAATCCTGTTCTCATACATTCAAGATCGATGTGAGACCCCCTTGAATGGTTTAAGGCTTTCGATTATCATCTTTATGGCGTTGGTACCTGAATTCCAATTCCCATCTCTTGAGATAGCTGTGACACCCCCTTAAATGGGTTAAGGCATCATATTCTCATCCTTTTGAGATTGTTGTGTGACCCCCTTAAATGGGTTAAGGCTTCCAATTCTCATCGTTCTGGGGTCAGTACCTAAATTTTGGATTCTCTTTTGTTACCTCTTGAGTTGGTTGTGAGTTCCAGAGCTTTCCTCCTCATTATAGTAAATTTGAACTTTCCTCTGGATAGTTCATATCACGGTCATTTGATGACAGTTGTCCGAAAATAATCATCTGACAATAGTCTATTAACTACAATTGCTAGATCTCAATTACCCATTTATGATTACGAAAAGATTGTAGTCGCTACATGATTGTCTAACCACCATCACCCGACTATAGTCACAATCACCTTAATCTGAATACAATTTTCCATCCACCCACACCTGCTAACACTTATTTATGATCAATGTACATCGTTAAGACACCTTATTGTCTATAAGGCTCACATGTCATTGATGTATCACATCATTTATAACATTGATGCAAATCATTGTCACTAATACTATTTCTCCTTAACTCATTTCCTGCCATTGATAATAATATCGATGCACATAATTGATGATACATTTAATTCATATCATCAACACCAAGACTATTCTATACTTGTTGGTCTTTGGACTCCCCTCCTTATAGGAAAATGATCAAATAGAATGCAAATGATATCTTGAAAACAAGTCTAACATTTCAAGGATTCTCCGGCTTCCATCAAGAAATTAATTTTATACTAGTCATGTCTATTATATTGTTAACCACTTCCCTAATTAAAATAAATGTTCTCATTTAAAACTTAAGATAGACACTAGCAAAGCCATTTCAATTAGGTCAGATCTTCTATTTTTTTTCGATTTTTTTCCATATAAAAACACTATTTTTCTATAAAATTTGTTATTTGTGTGTTGAATCTTTGTACAAAATAAAGACCTTAATGTTTCATTCAACAACCATTAAATTTCTACGCATAAAAATTTGACATCCTCTTAAGAAATGAAGATACGGAAACCTCACTACAATCCCTAGAAGTCAATCAAGTCATATTTGTACTAAAGAATCAATTTGTCATCTACTAAAGTATAGATTCTAAAAGGAGCTAGCTAAAATAAGAGAGACAACTTTAATGAGAAAGAAAAACATATAAAGTTATAAGGATAATAGTAATTAAGAAAAAAACTCTTTTATTCTATCAATCCATTATCGCATTGCTCTCACGAGAACCAGCCCAAGACTAGGGGCAACCATAGCTACAGCCTCAAAGAGATGTTCTATTGATCAGTGTTATAGAAAGATGTGAGCAAGTTTAATTGAATATGAAATTGAATTTTTCAATCTTGATTCGAGCATCATTTTAGTACAGTTAAAAAAAATTCAATTTTGAGTTGATAATATGGTCGCCCAACTACAGTCGTTCAACCACCACAAACTGACAACAACCAACCTCTATCAACAAACTACCATTGCTTTACTAGATTCACACGTCTGTGATTACTTGTTTATGATCGTCTTACTAGTATCGCCCGATAAGAGTCACTCAATACCTATCACCTAATAATAATCTCTCGACCATCATCGAATGACTACATCTTTCTCAACACCATTACTGTCATTAATTATAGGACCAATACACTTCATTGATGCATGCCATCATCTACAAGGCTGATACACACCAATGGTTTATTTCATCGCTTATATGGATTATATATGCAATCATCACAATTTTTGATGTACTCCAACATCATTGCTTGCAAATTTACCTCAAATAATAACACCGATGTACACATTTTCATACATGAATAATGCTTGTCGTATATATTAAGATTTAGGGTGCGTTTGGCGCAACTTTTTGTTGCGGGAGTGTTTTGAAAACGCCAACTTGTGTTTGGAAATAACTTAATTGATGTGTTTTTGAATAAGGTGTTTTCACCTTAATATTACACATGGATTGCAGGGTCCTACCCACGATCCGCGTTTCATTCTAAACAATTACTCCCGCTTCCCCTGCTCTCTATGCTTCTCTGCCCTAACTTCACAAGCGCTCCTCATCGCTCCTCTCCCCACAAGCATCTTTCGTTTGTATCTCCCCTCCATAGAACCCTAATAAAAGTTGCTGAAGGTATGTAGAAATGTCATCATATCTCGTTCATATATCCTTCCATTATTTAGGGCTATCCACGGCCAGTCGAACCCTGATTTCCTTCATCTTCCTCAATTATTTCTTCGTCCTGATTCATATATTACGCCATATTGCACTTTGCAAATGGATCTGGTTTCCTTCATCTTCCTCGTTGAATAGCATGATGGGTTGCAAAAAAGAAAATTGTCAAGCAGATAGTTGATCTAATGTTTCTGGTTATGGATCTGCTGTTATTTTAGTTTATAGATATAATGTTATCTTTGTGATGAAAAATACTGCGTAAAAAATGGCGTTTAAAAGCTACGTGAAATAGTTTTAAATGGGATTGATGAAATTTGGATTTGTTGTCATGAGCCTGCAGTTCATTGCAGTTTTAAATGAACAAAATTTTATATTGCATACAGGGCCTGCAAGCTGAAAGCCATGGAAATTGGGATTTTATTGAGCCTATTTTATCGTAAACTCCGATATATTGCTGTTACGAGCCTGCAGTTCACTGCAAGCTGAAAGCCATGGGAATTGATGAAATTGGGATTTTATTGGTTTTATCTTCTTGCATAAAATGGATATATTGAGACTATTTTATTGCATATCGGCCTGNTTACACATGGATTGCAGGGTCCTACCCACGATCCGCGTTTCATTCTAAACAATTACTCCCGCTTCCCCTGCTATCTATGCTTCTCTGCCCTAACTTCATAAGCGCTCCTCATCGCTCCTCTCCCCACAAGCATCTTTTGTTTGTATCTCCCCTCCATAGAACCCTAATAAAAGTTGCTGAAGGTATGTAGAAATGTCATCGTATCTCGTTCATATATCCTTCCATTATTTAGGGCTATCCACGGCCAGTCAAACCCTGATTTCCTTCATCTTCCTCAATTATTTCTTCATCCTGATTTATATATTACGCCATATTGCACTTTGCAAATGGATCTGGTTTCCTTCATCTTCCTCGTTGAATAGCATGATGGTTTGCAAAAAAAAAAAAATTTATCAAGCAGATAGTTGATCTGATGTTTCTGGTTATGGATCTACTGTTATTTTAGTTTATAAATATGATGTTATCTTTGTGATGAAAAATACTGCGTAAAAAATGGCGTGTAAAAGCTACGTAAAATAGTTTTAAATTGGATTGATGAAATTTGGATTTGTTGTCATGAGCCTGCAGTTCATTGCAGTTTTAAATGAACAAAATTTTATATTGCATACAGGGCCTGCAAGCTGAAAGCCATGGAAATTAGGATTTTATTGAGCCTATTTTATTGTAAACTCTGATATATTGTTGTTACGAGCCTGCAGTTCACTGCAAGCTGAAAGCCATGGGAATTGATGAAATTGGGATTTTATTGATTTTATCTTCTTGCATAAAATGGATATATTGAGACTATTTTATTGCATACAAGCCTGCAATTCTTTGCAGTTTGGTTGTTACATATATAAATGCATAAGAATTGTGTACATGCTCAATATTTTGTATTTTGTTAAATTGAGCCTATTTTATTTAGCTAGTTCAACCATGGATATGTAGGTCACTTACATGGGGTGGATCTTAAATTATTTAATTTCATTTAATGTGCATCCAAAATAATTTTAATATGGGATGTTCACAAATACTATGTTAGCTTTTATAACATTCTCCCTTTCTACTTTATACAATATTGCTCTGTATTGCCTGATATTTGTTAGCATTCTTGAAGAATTGAATCATTTTCTTAATAGTCTCATTATGGCTAAGAGAAAAGAAGCCTTTACTTCATCTATGTGGGATATAGATGTCACGACCATTTTTTGCAATCTATGTATTAAGGAGATTGAAATTGCTAATTGGCCTACCACCTATTTTAACAAATAAGGGTGGCAAAATATTTCCTATAAGTTCAAGGAATGACAGGACGTGAGTACAATAGGTTAAAATTCAAAAATAAGTGGGATCAGCTGAGAAAAGACTGGATGTTATGGAAGGAACTGAAACAAGGATCCACAGGATTGGGTTGGGATCCCATCAAAGGTACTATAGATGCTTCGAAAGAATGATGGGCTGAGAAACTAGGGGTAAAACTTCCCCCCCCCTCCCCCTTATTCGGTTTATCCATTGCAGTTTTTATTAATATGCCCTCTTCTAATTGCAAACAGTGCCAAATGTGAAAAAATTTAAGGTGTGTGGAATTGACCCGGAATTGAAAGACAAATTGGATGTAATGTTTAAGGGTGTTGTAGTTACAGGGCAGAATACCTTCAACCCAAGTGAGCTGGGGTTCGATGGCATATCACTGGGCTTGACACCTGATCAAGATATGGGTTCTGGTCAATGTCCTAGGATAAACCCGAGGGAGCTCGAGTCCACGGGCCAATCAAATAGGCGTAGAATGGAGAAAAAGATAAAGAACAAAGAAGTATTTGTGCAGAGCTCAATAGACCGACTGATAAAAGTATTTGCAGCTCCACAACCTGTGGAACGAGAAGTAGATGATCTCAGTGTTGATCATTTTCTGAACCTTTTAGAAGACATACCTAAAGTTATGGCTGAAACGATTTCTTTTTAAAATGTGTTAGGGTGTTCAAATGCCCAACAAAAAGATAGATTTTCAAGAGGCTTCTTCCTGAGCTGCACGTGCAATACTTACNGAAACGATTTCTTTTTAAAATGTGTTAGGGTGTTCAAATGCCCAACAAAAAGATAGATTTTCAAGAGGCTTCGACGTGAGCTGCACGTGCAATACTTGTGTCTTTCTATCAAAAAATGATTGGTGTATTTATGAAATTTGTTGGATATGCCATCTATTGTATTATTTTAGAGACCTTCATATGTTGAACTCGCTTTAGCATTATGATGTCTATGTGTTGTTTGATTGGCTAACAAATATTAGAACACTTCTCAACCTACAACTTTTTTTATTTGTTTATGTAATGATCGTTTGGTTTTTCAGAATGAATCGGTATGGAGAAATCTGCAAAAGAATTGCGGCTGTGATTGCTATATTATTATTAAAATATTATCACTCGCCTATTTATCAAACATCATGCTGGACCTCGTCATTCATTGGGGATATAAATGGGTAGCCGAGATGTTAGCTGGACTTCCAATAAGGTTCAACAACATCTTCAGGATGAGCGTACTGATTTTTCTGGATCTTTTTCATGAGCTTCGAACCAACCATGGGCTTGAAGGTTCGTCAAGAACTATCACTAGGGAGGTTTTAGCAATTACANTTAGAACACTTCTCAACCTACAACTTTTTTTATTTGTTTATGTAATGATCGTTTGGTTTTTCAGAATGAATCAGTATGGAGAAATCTGCAAAAGAATTGCGGCTGTGATTGCGATATTATTATTAAAATATTATCACTCGCCTATTCATCAAACATCATGTTGGACCTCGTCATTCATTGGGGATATAAATGGGTAGCCGAGATGTTAGCTGGGCTTCCAATAAGGTTCAACAACATCTTCAGGATGAGCGTACTGATTTTTCTGGATCTTTTTCATGAGCTTCAAACCAACCATGGGCTTGAAGGTTCGTCAAGAACTATCACTAGGGAGGTTTTAGCAATTACTTTATACATTTTATCTCAAAAAGAATCGATCAGAGGATCTATGGAATGATTTTAGCATTCTTCTGAGACAGTCAATCGATACTTCTTTGAAGGATTGAAATCACTCGTTAGTCTAGCCACAAAAATAATTAATCCAGAAGATCCGTCATTTTCTAGTACTCCTGAAAAAATATCAAGTGGCGAACGCTACATGCCATATTTCAAGGTGAGTTTCCTTTATTTATGATAGAATTTTACTAATTATTATTCTTCAACAATGACTTCAAAAAAATAACATTTCCTCACAGAACTGCATAGGTGCAATTGATGGTACACTGGTCCAAATTTTTTATATGTAAGGATTTATGAAGCTGACACCACTACAACTTCAAAAACTTGATCCTTGTATGAAAAGTTGTGTAAAATATATATAATTAAGGCAATTAATAATGGGATTCTACGCAAGTATACATATTGTTATCAAGTAATAAAGGACTTTCTATTTAAGCCCCAAATATCGATCCCACATGGAAGGTGTAAATTGGCAATGATAAGTTTTAATAGGAAATTTACAGAAAATCAAACAAAATCACTATCACTAAGTTTGAATGTTGAGATGTTATCAAAACTAAAGTACTTAACTATTAGCAAAACAGAAATGCAAAGTTTAAAAAGTAAATACTAATCTACTAACTATGTTTATGTAACGAAGATTTCTTACGTTAAAAAGCATCATTCCCACTACAATGAATTTCTAGTGAAATGAGATGAGATAAATATTTATAATATATATTGTGCCAAATAGAAGTAATTATAATCCTCTACCATGATACAGTGCATAAAAAATCATTGGATAATCCTAGGTTTAGTCCCTAAATCCGTGGCTAGGCTAGGAGGATATCGGCTTTCACTCCAGAGCTCCCACTTCCCTTCACCTGAAGGCTAAATCTCGCTTTAGTTCTTAAACACTAAGACCAAAATAGGGATTTTAGTCTGTCACCCTAAAGATTCTCCAATTCTACACCCAACAGAATATTTCCCTATTTATTTGCACTTAATTCCATGAACAAATTTCTCCTCCATGAAAACAAATGTGATCCCCACTCTGTTGTAGAACTCATACTTCATTTCCCGGATCATATATTTCACAACATATTCTAACAATTCAATTAGCCAGATAGAAATGTAAATTAAGTTTGGAGTTGAAAAATAATCACAATTTATTTTATATTTTAATATCGGCATATCATATTATCTTTTTATTTCACCATATCTCAGAGTTGGGAGAAAGATAGAGANCCCACATGGAAGGTGTAAATTGGCAATGATAAGTTTTACTAGGAAATTTACAGAAAATCAAACAAAATCACTATCACTAAGTTCGAATGTTAGATGTTATCAAAATAAAGTACTTAACTATTAACAAAATAGAAATGCAAAGTTTAAAAAGTAAATACTAATCTACTAACTATGTTTATGTAATGAAGATTTCTTATGTTAAAAAGCATCATTCCCATTACAATGAATTTCTAGTGAAATGAGATGAGATAAATGTTTATAATATATATTGTGCCAAATAGAAGTAATTATAATCCTCTACCATGATACAGTGCATAAAAAATCATTGGATAATCCTAGGTTTAGTCCCTAAATCCGTGGCTAGGCTAGGAGGATATNGTGCATAAAAAATCATTGGATAATCCTAGGTTTAGTCCCTAAATCCGTGGCTAGGCTAGGAGGATACCGGCTTTCACTCCAGAGCTCCCACTTCCCTTCACCTGAAGGCTAAATCTCGCTTTAGTTCTTAAACACTAAGACCAAAATGGGGATTTTAGTCTGTCACCCTAAAGATTCTCTAATTCTACACCCAAAAAAGAATATTTCCCTATTTATTTTCATTTAATTCCATGAACGAATTTCTCCTCCATGAAATCAAATGTGATCCCTTTATTTGCACTTAATTCCATGAACGAAATATTCCTTCATGGACTTAAATGTGATTCTCACTTTGTTGTAGAACTCATACTTCATTTCCTGGATCATATGTTTCACAACATATTTTAACAATTCAATTAGCCAGATCGAAATGTAAATTAAGTTTGGAGTTGAAAAATAATCACAATTTATTTTATATTTTAATATTGGCATATCATATTATCTCTTTATTTCACCATATCTCAGAGTAGGGAGAAAGATAGAGAGAACTACTCAGACTTCATAAGAAAGACACAACAAAACACAAATTTTATATATAAAAGAAAGTTCATACAACTCTAATAAACAAACAAAACTTATCTGAAACTCTTTCTCAAAGAAAATCATTTGTAGCCTTTCCTTAGAAATGCAAGAAGAAGATATCTCTCACTTTTCTCCTTCTCAAACACTCTTACAGAGAGTTTTACACTAAATCTCACCACACAAACTCTAAACTATAAAAGAAAAATTACTAATGGACTCCAATATGATGGTGGAATGAAGATGGATTCTGAAGAATGGTAAAAAATAGAGCCTGGTAGAACATTTTGGAGTGAAAAAGAGTCCCTTTCCTAATGAATTTTGACCCCAAATAAAGCCCAAGATCGGTTTTGTAAGAGGTGCCTCCAAAAACTCTTAAAAAATCATCTAAATACATCAACCTTCTAAAAACGAGGGCTGAGCCTCCTTTGGCACCGTCGCCCCTAGATCGGCACTGAGTAAAAATTTCAGTTGTTCTATTGTTCTGCGTCGTTGGCGCTGCCCTTAGCGCGATTGACGCTGAGTACTTCTTACAAAACGTCATTTTGACTCCAAATTTCATCCTTTTTTCTTCCTTTTTGCTTTAAGTAATCAACAACCTGCAAGAAAACATCAAAATTCCTTCCATTAAAGTGCAATATCACCAAAAATAAGTATAAAATATGGGTCTAAAAATGTATATGTTTTTGGTGTATCAAAATCCCCCAAACTTGTTACTTGTCCTCAAGTAACTCAACTACTACATAAAAATATGACTTATGGTAATGAATTTAACTTCTAGACTTCCATATNAAACACAAATTTCATATATAAAAGAAAGTTCATACAACTCTAATAAACAAACAAAACTTATCTGAAACTCTTTCTCAAAGAAAATCCTTTGTAGCCTTTCCTTAGAAATGCAAGAAGAAGATATCTCTCACTTTTCTCCTTCTCAAACACTCTTACAGAAAGTTTCACACTAAATCTCACCACACAAACTTTAAACTATAAAAGAAAAATTACTAATGGACTCCAATATGATGGTGGAATGAAGATGGATTCTGAAGAATGGTAAAAAATAGAGCATGGTAGAACATTTTGGAGTGAAAAAGAGTCCCTTTCCTAATGAATTTCGACCCCAAATAAAGCCCAAGATCGGCTCTATAAGAGGTGCCTCCAAAAACTCTTCAAAAATCATCTAAATACATCAAACCTTCTAAAAACGAGGGCTGAGCCTCCTTTGGCACCGTCGGCCCTAGATCGGCACTGAGTAAAAATTTCAGTTGTTCTGTTTTTCTGCATCGTTGGCGCTGCCCTTAGCGCGATTGACGCTGAGTACTTCTTACAAAACGTCATTTTGACTCCAAATTTTATCCTTTTTGCTTCCTTTTTTGCTTTAAGTCCTAAAAATCAACAATCTGCAAGAAAACATCAAAATTCCTTCCATTAAAGTGCAATATCACCAAAAATAAGTATAAAATATGGGTCTAAAAATGTATAT
>JXCR01148700.1:336914-369786 GCA_002079205.1 Phalaenopsis hybrid cultivar | reverse complement strand
AAGATTTACATGAAGAACTTTAAAAATAAAAGGGTGAAAGAAAGCATTAAATACATAAAGAAAATTCATACCTATTGAAGATTCTGATTTTTCCAAATAAATTCTAAATACTGCAGATGCTAATATGAAAACTACAAGGCTTAAAACATTAAATTGCACATAATAAATATAAAATTTGCTGAGAAAGAGTTAATTACAATACATATAACAAAGTGTTGAAACTAAAAACAGAACTAAACTAAATTCTAAAAATAAAAAGAGTTTTACACATTACAGTTTCACATTACAACATAACAGCATAGACTCAACAATATCACAAAACAAACAATGCAAGCACAAAGTACAACACAAACAAACAAACAAACAAAAAGATCACCATTCATCATCTTCTTCATCATTAAGATCTAACTTATGCTACTGATATGGAGTATAAACATGGTGAATAAGGAACTGAACTGTATGATCACCCTTAGGTATTTCACTAAAGCATTATCACAAGCAGCATCATATTCAAACTTCTGGCGAATCAGATCATCTGTATGACAGTATGAGCATTTCTGGCCTCCATGTTCTGCATCCTATGATCCATCCTCAAAATATCTCCCTGCTAAATCATCATCTGATCCAATAACTCCCTGTTACTGGGGTCACTTGAAGTAGGCTCACTAAAAGCAAGGGTCCTAGAAGTAGAATGAATATCCCTGACCTTACTTCCAGATCTCCAATCAACATGGGATGTCTTAATGTTTGCAGGCCCAATCGGTCTCTGAGGCTCAATCCTCTCCTCATCAGGTCTGAAATCAATTCCCACATTCTCACAAAGTGTATAAATGAGAGCAGGGTGTGCCGNATTTTGCACAAATAAAGAAATGTCACTGCTTTGAAATTAGATTAAGTGATGAAGCAGGAAAACTAATATATTNCCCCATCTAAGGCCTCATTTATAGCAGAGAATGAATGATACTGAAATCTATAAACATCTTCAAACTGATAAACTCATTTATTTTTCTAGGAGTAAACTCCACCCTTTTTCCTCGAACAAAAACAAAATCATTAGAAGCCTCCGACAAGTTGGCACAAAATTTCATAACTATTCTAGCTATCGCATCGACAATAAAATAGCAGAAGTTTTCTCACTACCAAGCGATAATCAATCGTTCAACTTCTCCTCCCAAATTTTTTAAACCTTGATCCAGAATCACTTTCTTATTTTCTTGAATATTATGAAATCGAGCACTAGCTTGAAAGCTAACAAACTTTTTCTCATCATATTCTATTTTTCTTTTGCTTGATCTAGGTGTTATAGGAAATCTAGAAAAAATTGATAAAAATCCGAATAAATTCTGAAAATCAAAATGTAAAGCAATTTAAACTTAAATCCACTAAGTAAAAGTTTTTCACCAAAGCATTTTCTCAAAATCTCTAAAAAAAAATCCAAAACTTTCAAATCTAGGCAATGTGAGAAAAATCTTTGGTGAAAAATCTAAAAATTTTTACTTTAAAGTGTAGCTCTTACCTAGAGAAAATGAAATCTGAAGTTCCTTTACCTCTAAATCGCCTCAAATCAGCCCAAAATCAAGCCCTATGTGTGAAAATCAAAAGTTGAAGGTGACTTTAGGGGTAAAAATGGAGGTTTTGCGGTGAAAATCGTGAATTAAAGGGGTTATTACTGCTCTCGGGTCGAAGGCGCCGTCTGCGCTGAAGGCCCGAAATTCACTATTTTGATTTTTTTCAAATTTTTACTTTCCTTTTCATTTACTCCAAAGTTTTTTTAGTATTTTTAAACACAAATTTTTATCTAATAATAATTCACAAATAATCATTTTCAAAAACAACAACAAACAAACTTTTATATATGAAAATACTCTTTCTACAAACACATTTCACAAATCACACATTCACATCTAATAAATAAACTAATTATAAATCAACATCAAAATCAAACCACAACACTAAAAGTTGACACAAGACTATACACATAATCAAAGTTCATAATTCTAAAGCAAAAACAAACCAAACCAAATCAAATCAAATCCACACAATTACATCAAATACATAAATATTCTTAAGCAAGTAGAGAATCCAAAGTTTTCAGTCATTCCGCTCACCTTCAGTGCTTTCACCTCCTCTAATATCTCCAATGGATTGATAATGAACATATAAGTTATAGAGGGATCAAAATGGGAGTTGATCTGTCGAATTTTCTTCGATCCACCCATGTTCTTTAAACATCTAAACTAATCTTACTTCAAAAGTTTCAGTATGATCAAAATTTTCTTTCATTCTTTAATGAAGGTGATTAAAAAGGTACTTAAGATCTCCAGCTGCATTCATAGTACTCTGATGTTCCCTTTCTATTTTTTTCAATTTCTTCTCCAAAGCAAGCGAACTTCCTACTATTGGTGGTATTAATGGAGTTGAAGCATGTGAAGAATGATCCATAATAGTATTTAGTGCTTCATTTCCATTACCAACATATTGATCATCAATAGGGATCATGGGCTCCCATGGTAGTAAAACTTTTTCCTAACTTTCATATGACACTTAAGATTGACTGCAAATTAGAAAAAATTGTAGAAGGATGCTCAAGTCCATAAATTGGCACATTCATAATGATACTCATAACAGATTTAAATATGATTGATCCTATATTAATAGGTTTTTCCATTTGAATACAGTAGTTTAAAATAGCACTTTCCTTGGTGACTCTACTAATCTTCAAAGTATGGAGTAATTTTGCACAAATAAAGAAATGTCACTGCTTTGAAATTAGATTAAGTGATGAAGCAGGAAAACTAATATATTCTTCATCTCGTACTTCCCACATATCACTTTCATTCGTCAGAAAATTATAAACATCTTGCATCAAATCTGGCGTAGGAATGAAATTTGTATAATGATAGATTGGAACATTTTCTATTAATTCATTAATCCTCGCATGAGTAAATGGTACAGCCTTACCTCGTACGAAGACAACTACTTGGGTAATTCTATGTAGATTTGCCTAGAACTCCTTCACTACAAGCACAACAACCGCAGCGGTAGTGTAACACAGAACTTCCCATCTCCTTTGCAAAATGATCTTGTCAACCGAAACACTTGGATTGATCAATCCATGATTGATAAATCCTCTCTCCTTGATCAATCTCGTCTTAGTAATAACTTTATCGTATAATCTCTGCACATTGAAACTAATAAACTTTCTTCTATTGAAAACTCCATACCTTGAAGTATTACTGGAATTGGAAGCCATGGAATCCGAAAATATGAAGTTTCTAGGCGTCTTAGGAAGTTTTCAAGACTTTAAAAAAACCTCCTAGTGGTTATTATAGAGCAAAATCCTGCCAAAGTCCGCCAAAAGTCATCTGAACCGTCAAACCGCTCTCGGCACCGTCGACGCTTCCGATTGGCGTTGTTGGCACTGAGGTCAATTTTCTTGGGTGTCGTCGGTGTCAGTGGCCAAAATTTTGCGACATTCATTTTTTGTTGAATTTAATTCTAGCTTTTTCTCCAATACCAATATTTGACTTAATTTATAATAAATGCAATTGTGTAAGATTATTATCTACTAATATATAAAACACTTATCAAACAAAATAGTAAAACATAAACATAAATGTGTAGGTTGTCTCCCACAAAGCACTTGGTTCAACATCGTCAGTCCAACACACCATTTGTTTAGTTGGGTTAACTTAACATTAAAGCTTCTTTAAATTGAGGTATGTGCCCTTCATAATAATGTTTAAGATGATGTCCATTAACTTTAAATACCTTTCCAGTGTTAGGATCTTTAATAACAATAGTTCTATAATGATAAACTTTAGTCACTTTAAATGGTCCTAACCATCTGGATTTTAATTTTCCTGAAAACAATCTCAATCTTGTATTATATAATGAAACTTCTTGTCCAGATTCAAATTTCTTCTGAATAATCTTCCGATTATGCCATATTTTCATTTTTTCTTTATAGATTTTTGTATTATTATATGCTTCATTTCTTATTTCCTCAAGTTCAATGAGTTGCAATAATCTTTTCTCACTAGCATCTTTTATATTAAAATTAAATTCCTTAATAGCCCAAAATGCTTTATGCNAATAAACTTTCTTCTATTGAAAACTCCATACCTTGAAGTATTACTGGAATTGGAAGCCATGGAATCCGAAAAATGTGAAGTTTCTAGTTTTCAGGACTTTAAAAAAACCTCCTGGTGGTTATTATAGAGCAAAATCCTGCCTAAGTCCGCCAAAAGTCATCTGAACCGTCAAACCGCTCTCGGCACCGTTGACGCTTCTGATTGGTGCTGCTGGCACTGAGGTCAATTTTCTTGGGTGTCGTCGGTGTCAGTGGCCAAAATTTTGCGACATTCATTTTTTGTTGAATTTAATTCCAGCTTTTTCTCCAATACCAATATTTGACTTAATTTATAATAAATGCAATTGTGTATGATTATTATCTACTAATATATAAAACACTTATCAAACAAAATAGTAAAACATAAACATATATGCGTAGGTTGCCTCCCACAAAGCACTTGGTTCAACATTGTCAGTCCAACACACCATTTGTTTAGTTGGGTTAACTTAACATTAAAGCTTTTTTAAATTGAGGTATGTGCCCTTCATAATAATGTTTAAGATGATGTCCATTAACTTTAAATACCTTTCCAGTGTTAGGATCTTTAATAACAATAGTTCCCTAATGATAAACTTTAGTCACTTTAAATGGTCCTAACCATCTGGATTTTAATTTTCCTGGAAACAATCTCAATCTTGTATTATATAATGAAACTTCTTGTCCAGGTTCAAATTTCTTCTGAATAATCTTCCGATCATGCCATATTTTCATTTTTTCTTTATAGATTTTTGTATTATTATATGCTTCATTTCTTATTTCCTCAAGTTCAATGAGTTGCAATAATCTTTTCTCACTAGCATCTTTTATATTAAAATTAAATTCCTTAATAGCCCAAAATGCTTTATGGTCTAATTCTACCGGTAAGTGATATGTTTTTTCAAATATCAATCTGTATGGGGACATTCCTATAAGAGTCTTATAAGCAGTTATATATGCCCATAATGCAGAATCTAGTCTAGCAGACCAATCCAATTTAAAAGGATTTATAGCTTTTTCTAAAATACGTTTAATTTCACGATTTGATATCTCTGCTAGGCCGCTAGTCTGAGGATGATAAGCAGTAGAGAACCTATGCATAATATCATATTTCTTAATTAATTTTTCAATTCTCTTATTCCAAAAATGAAATCTTCTATCAGTAATAATTAATCTCTGGCATTTTATATCTTGTAAAAATATTTTTAATTAAAAATTTAGAAACACTCCGAGCATCACATCTGGGTACAACAATAGCTTCAATCCATTTGGACATATAATCAACAACAAGTAATATATATAAGTTTCCAAATGAAGGCATAAATGGTCCCATAAAATCTAATCCCCACACATCAAAAATTTCAACTTCCAATGTGTAATTTAGAGGCATTTCATTTCTTCTAGAAATATTTCCTACTCATTGACATCTATCGTACATTTTAATATATTCATTAACATCTTTAAAAATAGTAGGCCAATAAAATCCAGCTTGTAAAATCTTGTATGCAGTTCTATTTGTTCCAAAGTGTCTTCCAAATTCAGAGTCATGACATCTTTCAATTATCTGTTGAGTTTCATCATAAGACACACATCTTCTAACAATTAGATCTTTACATTGTTTATGTAAATATGGGTCATCCCAAAAAATAGACTTTTGAATCATATGTAAATTTCTTTAATTGTGTTTTTTTTATATCAGGTGGTAAAATATCACTTACAATATAATTCACAATATCAGCATACCACGGTACATTCATTTCATCAATATTATATAACTATTCATCAGGGAAATTTTCTAAAATTTCATTTATAAAATTAGTTAATATTTATATTTTTATCATAAACAAATGATCAGTTATTTGATTATCATTTCCCTTTTTATTAATCATGGTAAAATCAAACTCTTACAATAGAAGTATTCATCTAATCAATTTTGGTTTAGCATCCTTCTTTTGCATTAAGTATTTAATAGCAGAATGATTTGTATGCACTATACATTTAGTTCCAGTTAAATAAGGTTTAAATTTATCAAAGGCATATACAATAGCGAATAACTTTTTTTCAGTATTAGTATAATTAATTTGAGCATCATTTAGAGTCTTACTAGCATAGTATATAACTTAAGAAACTTTATCGTGTCTTTGTCCTAATACATCCCCAATAACATAATCACTAGCATCGCACATTATTTCAAATGGGTTTTCCTAGTCAGGTGGTACTATTACAGGTGCAGTGACTAATTTTTTCTTTCATAATTCAAATANTACAATATAATTCACAATATCAGCATACCACGGTACATTCATTTCATCAATATTATATAACTATTCATCAGGAAAATTTTCTAAAATTTCATTTATAAAATTAGTTAATATTTATACTTTTATCCTAGACAAATGATCAGTTATTTGATTATCATTTCCCTTTCTATTAATCATGGTAAAATCAAACTCTTACAATAGAAGTATTCATCTAATCAATTTTGGTTTAGCATCCTTCTTTTGCATTAAGTATTTAATAGCAGAATGATTTGTATGCACTATACATTTAGTTCCAGTTAAATAAGGTTTAAATTTATCAAAGGCATAAACAATAGCGAATAACTTTTTTTCAGTAGTAGTATAATTAATTTGAGCATCATTTAGAGTCTTACTAGCATAGTACGTGTCTTTGTCCTAATACATCCCCAATAACATAATCACTAGCATCGCACATTATTTCAAATGGGTTTTCCCAGTCAGGTGGTACTATTATAGGTGCAGTGACTAATTTTTTCTTTCATAATTCAAATGCTTTTATGCATTCCTTATTAAAATCAAATTTCTTATCTTTTTCTAAAAGTTGGCATAGCGGCTTAGTTATTTTTGAAAAAAATTTTATGCAGCGCCTGTAAAAACCAGCATTTCCTAGAAAACTTCTCACCCCTTTAACATTAGTAGGTGGTGGTAATTTTTCTATCACTTGGATTTTTGCAGGATCTACCTCCCCAAGCACCATACCTCCTACAACCATAAATTTNTCTTTTTCTAAAAGTTGGCATAGCGGCTTAGTTATTTTTGAAAAAAATTTTATGCAGCGCCTGTAAAAACCATCATTTCCTAGAAAACTTCTCACCCCTTTAACAATAGTAGGTGGTGGTAATTTTTCTATAACTTGGATTTTTGCAGGATCTACCTCCCCAAGCACCATACCTCCTACAACCATAAATTTACATTTTTCCCAATTTAATACTAGGTTGACTTTTTCACATACTTCCAGAACTTTTTCTAAATTATTAAGACATAACTCAAACAAAGTCCCAAATACAAAAAAAAATCATCCATAAACACTTCTATTTCATGTTCTATAAAATTGCTAAAAATTGACATCATGCATGTTTGAAATGTTGCACGTATATTGTATAGTTCAAAAGGCATTCTACGAAAATCAAATGTTTCATATGGACTTGTAAATGTTGTTTTCTCTTGATCCTCTGGAGCAATTATAATTGGATNCCAATTTAATACTAGGTTGACTTTTTCACATACTTCCAGAACTTTTTCTAAATTATTAAGACATGACTCAAACAAAGTCCCAAATACAAAAAAAATCATCCATAAACACTTCTATTCCATGTTCTATAAAATTGCTAAAAATTGACATCATGCATGTTTGAAATGTTGCACGTACATTGCATAGTTCAAAAGGCATTCTACGAAAATCAAATGTTTCATATGGGCTTGTAAATGTTGTTTTCTCTTGATCCTCTGGAGCAATTATAATTTGAGGATAACCGGTATATCCATCTAAAAAGCAAGAATATTTATTCCCAGCTAATCTATTCAACATTTAATCTAGAAAGGGTAAAGGAAAGTGATCTTTTTTTGTGACCATATTTAATTTTCTATAGTCAATACAAATTTGCCAACCAGTAACTTGTCTTATTGGTATTAATTCATTTTTCTCGTTTTCTTCAACAGTCACTCCTCCTTTCTTCGGAACACAATGAATTGGGCTTACCCATGCAATGTTTGAAATATGATATATAATTTCAGCATCTAACCATTTTAAAATTTCTTTTTTAACAACTTCTTTCATTATAGGGTTTAATCTTCTCTCAGGATCAGCTATAGGTTCATATTATTCATCTAATAAAATTTTGTACATACAAATTGAAGGACTAATTCCTTTAATATCTGCTAAAGTTCATCCAAAAACCTTTTTATACTTTTTCAACATTTCTATCAACTATTGTTCTTGAATTTTAGTTAACTCAAAAGATATAATAACAGACAATGTAGATGACTCTCCTAAAAATACATACTTTAAATAGGCAAGAAATATTTTTAATTCAAGTTCAAGTGGTTTAATACTTCAAGAAATAAGATTTTTACTATCATTTTCCAACAAGTTNATACTTGTTCAACATTTCTATCAACTTTTGTTCTTGAATTTTAGTTAACTCAAAAGATATAATAACAGGCAACGTAGATGACTCTCCTAAAAATGCATACTTTAAATAGGCAAGAAATATTTTTAATTCAAGTTCAAGTGGTTTAATACTTCNATTTCTGATCCTCTATTTCTTTCAAGAAAAATTACAATTTGTCATATTAAAGTCACTTAGAAAATTCATATTGAAAAAAACTTCAAAAAACTTTATTAATCGTTAAGCTAACACTTCAATAAAAAGTTTAGAAAATGTGTCCAAGTCTTTTTTCTTAAGTTGATTAAAGTGAAGANATTTCTGATCCTCTATTTCTTTCAAGAAAAATTACAATTTGTCATATTAAAGTCACTTAGAAAATTCATATTAAAAAAAACTTCACAAAACTTTATTAATCGTTAAGCTAACACTTAAATAAAAAGTTTAGAAAATGTGTCCAAGTCTTTTTTCTTAAGTTGATTAAAGTGAAGCCAATTTTTAATTAGGCATCTCCTCAAGCTTCTCCCCACATCTTTTTTCTTCTTTCTTTACTTTCAGGATCATTTTTAATCCCCTTTTTCTTTTCTTTCTTCTTCTCTTTTTTTTATGTGAAGATTACTATATCTAGATAGCCTTTAATGATTTTGAACTTCACTATGCTCTTCTTAAAGTTAAAAACTTTTACATTTCTTCACTTCACAAATTTATATTAACTTAAAAATTACATAAATTTTAATTCTTTCTTTTTACATGAATCTTTTAAGATTTTTAATACTTCAAAAATATAAATTCCTTTATNGATTTTGAACTTCACTATGCTCTTCTTAAAGTTAAAAACTTTTACATTTCTTCACTTCACAAATTTATATTAGCTTTAAAATTACATAAATTTTAATTCTTTCTTTCTACATGAATCTTTTAAGATTTTTAATACTTCAAAAATATAAATTCCTTTACTTAAAATATAAAAACATAGTTTTATTCTCTTTTACTAAATATCTTAGTCTAACCTTTATTATTGAATATTTTTACTTAATTTACTATATATTTAGAAACATAATATAGTTATCCAAAGTTAACCCCTACTACCAAAGGTCATGTTAAATTTAAAATTTTTGAAAATATAGTTAAGTGAGGACCAAAAAAAATTAAATTCTCTTTTTTTTTTAAATAATTTTTCTCCCCCCTAAACTTAACTTTTTTTTTTATTATTTACATGAAGAACTTTAAAAATAAAAGGGTGAAAGAAAGCATTAAATACATAAAGAAAATCCATACCTATTGAAGATTCTGATTTTTTCAAATAAATTCTAAATACTGCAGGTGCTAATATGAAAACTACAAGANTAAAAATAAAAGGGTGAAAGAAAGCATTAAATACATAAAGAAAATTCATACCTATTGAAGATTCTGATTTTTCCAAATAAATTCTAAATACTGCAGATGCTAATATGAAAACTACAAGGCTTAAAACATTAAATTGCACATAATAAATATAAAATTTGCTGAGAAAGAGTTAATTACAATACATATAACAAAGTGTTGAAACTAAATACAGAACTGAACTAAATTCTAAAAATAAAAATAGTTTTACACATTACAGTTTCACATTACAACATAACAACATAGACTCAACAATATCACAAAACAAACAATGCAATCACAAAGTACAACACAAACAAACAAACAAACAAAAAGATCACCATTCATCATCTTCTTCATCATTAACATCTAACTTCTGCTACTGATATGGAGTATAAACATGGTGAATAGGGAACTGAACTGTATGATCACCCCTTAGGTATTTCACTAAAGCATTATCACAAGCAGCATCATATTCAAACTTCTGGCGAATCTATGATCCATCCTCAAAATATCTCCCTGCTAAATCATCATCTGATCCAATAACTCCCTGTTACTGGGGTCACTTGAAGTAGGCTCACTAAAAGCAAGGGTTCTAGAAGTAGAATGAATATCCCTGGCCTTACTTCCAGATCTCCAATCAACATGGGAAGTGTTAATGTTTGCAGGCCCAATCGGTCTCTGAGGCTCAATCCTCTCCTCATCGGTCTGAAATCAATTCCCACATTCTCACAAAGTGTATAAATGAGAGCAGGGTGTGTCGATCCACCAGTGGTCTCTCCCAGAGCAAATAGATCGAGTGTTCATATAAATGATAGAGCCTACATTTATATCCATCACTTGTTGAATACAGTAGTTCAGGATGGCTCTATCATCGGTCACTTCACTATGAGGGTTTGTTGGAATCATCCTCCCAGNCAGAGCAATAGATCGAGTGTTCATATAAATGATAGAGCCTAAATTTATATCCATCACTTGTTGAATACAGTATTTCAGGATGGCTCTATCATCGGTCACTTCACTATGAGGGTTTGTTGGAATCATCCTCCCAAAAATAAAATAATGACAGGCCTTAGATACTACATTTAACATAGAAAGGGGAAAGTTGACTTTAACTCCATTTTTTACTTTCCAAGCCCCTTTCTCACAAGTCAGAAAAGAAATAACCCCATCTAAGGCCTCATTTATAGCAGAGAATGAATGATACTGAAATCTATAAACATCTTCAAATTGATAAAACTCATTTATTTTTCTTGGAGTAAACTCCACCCTTTTTCCTCGAACAAAAACAAAATCATTAGGCGTCGTCTGCGCTGAAGGCCCGAAATTCACTATTTTTTTAGTATTTTTAAACACAAATTTTTATCTAACAGTAATTCACAAATAATCATTTTCAAAAACAACAACAAACTAACTTTTATATATGAAAATACTCTTTCTACAAACACATTTCACAAATCACACATTCATATCTAGTAAACAAACTAATTATAAATCAGCAACAAAATCAAACCACAACACTAAAAGTTGACACAAAACTATACACATAATCAAAGTTCATAATTCTAAAGAAAAAACAAACCAAACCAAATCAAATCAAATCCACACAATTACATCAAATACATAAATATTCTTAAGCAAGTAGAGAATCCAAAGTCTTCAGTCATTCCGCTCACCTTCAGTGCTTTCACCTCCTCTAATATCTCCAATGGATTGGTAATGAACATATAAGTTATAGAGGGATCAGAACGAGAATTGATCTGTCGAATTTTCTTCGATCCACCCATGTTCTTTAAACATCTAAACTCATCCTGCTTCAAAAGTTTCAGTATGATCAAAATTTTCTTCATTCTTTAATCAAGGTGATCAAAAAGGTACTTAAGATCTCCAGCTGCATTCATAGTACTCTGATGTTCCCTTTCAATTTTTTTTAATTTCTTCTCCAAAGCAAGCGAACTTCCTACTGTTGGTGGTATTAATGGAGTTGAAGCATGTGAAGAATGATCCATAATAGCATTTAGTGCTTCATTTTCATTACCAACATATTGATCATCAATAGGGATCATGGGCTCCCATGGTAGTAAAACTTTTTCCTAACTTTCTTATGACACTTAAGATTGACTGCAAATTNATCACTTCTTTCATCGTTAGCTTCTTTTCCTTAACTTGTGGGTTAGGATTGGAGTTAAATCCTGAAGGATAACAATGTCGACAATTAGGATTTCCTTGATTGTTCAGATTTTCGGATGGATTCACTGGATTGATACAATTATTCCAACTAAAATTAGGGTAATTTTTTCATCCAGGGGTTAAAATAGTTAGAATAGGGATTGTTATTTTGATTATTTATAGAGTTTAAAGTTTTATAAGATGGTTGAGTATCAATAATCTGCCCTATTGAATTTTCCTCTAATACTGGGGGTATTTGAGAATAGTTCACTCTTATTTAATCAATCTTTTTAGAAATAACAGCAATTTGAGATGCCAAAATAGACATTGCATCAGAATCATGAATACAAGCTACTCTGGATTTACCCTTTCAGAGGGTCATTCAAAATTAGTAGTAGTCATTTCTTCAATTAAAGAATATGCTTCATCAAAAGGTTTTGATGTTAATGATCCACCCGCAACAACATCTATAATAGATCTTAGTGATCCTACTAATCCATTGTAAATGGTTTGAATTATTAACCAATGTGGCAAAACATGGTTTGGATGTTTTCTAAGAAGATCTTAAAATCTTTCCCAGGCTTCATATATTAATTCCCCTTCAAATTGACAAAAAGATGTAATATCATTTCTAAGCTTAATGATTTCGAGGGTAGAAAATATTTAGCCAAGAATTTTTGTGATAGTTCTCCCCAAGTTCTAATAGATCTAGATGCTAATGAATTTAACCAAGCCTTGGATTTATTTCTTAATGAAAAAGGAAAAAAGTCTAAATCTAACAGCATCATTAAACACTTCATCATATTTAAATGTAGCACAAATCTCAAGAAAACTAGCAACATGTAAGTTAGATCTTCAGTAGGTGATCTTCCAAACTGATTATTTTGTACCATTTGGATAATAACAGGTTTAAGCTCAAATGAATTAGCAGTAACATCAGGATTTTGAATAGTCAAGTGAAGTTCATCTGCTGTCGGATTCACATAATCTTTNTTAAGCTCAAATGAATTAGCAGTAACATCAGGATTTTGAATAGTCAAGTGAAGTTCATCTGTTGTCGGATTCACATAATCTTGTAAAGGATTTTGTCGATTACCATTTATTAGATTTTCTAAGTTATTTGTCATTTCTTTTAAATTTTTAATTTCTCTTTGTTGTTTTCAAATTTATCAAATAGTTCTTTCTAACTCTGAATCGTAAGGTACTAAACCTTCATATCAAATATTTTGCATAAACAAATAAAGTAACCAAAGTAAAATTCTTTTTTAAAAAAACACTCTTAAATAAATTTCTTTTTGGATTTTTTTTGTTTTTTGTATTTTTTTTTTATTTTCATATATTTTTATAGTATATATATTATCTCTAACTTTCTTAATTTATTAAAACTATTTAATTTACCTAAATTTAATCGTTACCTATATGTAAGGATTTATGAAGTTGACACCACTACAGTGCCAAAAACTTGATCCTAATATGAAAAGTAAGTTGTGTAAAATATATATAATTATAGGAAATTAATAGTGGGATTCTACACAAGTATACATATCATTATTAAGTAATAAANTATGTATGTGTATATATATATATATATATATATATATATATATATATATATATATATATCTAAAAGGAATGTGCGGAGGCTATTATACGAGCCCCCAACTACCTCTAATGTGCCTAACAATTCAAGTACCACTTTCTTATGGCCAACTATGTCTGAGGGGATTCGAACCTCCGACCTGAGGGATATTATACCGTGGACGCGACACACACACACACACACAAATATTTATATATATATATATATATATATATAGAGAGAGAGAGAGAGAGAGAGAGAGAGAGATGGAGATATCCATAAGTGTTGGATTTGTTAATAAGTAGAAATTGAGTGGTATGTCTGTAAATCTTAATCTTCCTTTTTTCCATTTCCTATATAGCATCGAGGAAAAAGAATTAGCGGTCTAAAATTTTGATGCACGCAGGCTTTGCATGAAGCTTTAATGAGGCAAGACGAGCTGCTTGCATACGTTGATCAGCAACGAGAGGCTAAATGCAGGGTAAGCTTTGTTCTGCTTCCTTTGCTATTCTCTCGGATTTGCTTTATATTTGCCTAAGAACTGTTTGCATTTGTTGCTGTAGAAGAAGAGATTCTGTTTCTAAAGAGCTTGCAGAGGAGCAGGATGTTTTATATGGCTTTTATACCAAGAAGGTTTGCAGCGTGTACAGTGTATTTCTCTTGGCATGGAAGTATAACTATAGATAAATCGGGAAGAACGAATGTGGGAAAGCGGAATTTTCTTCTCTCAATCTCCCTTTTTTCTCTGTTTTCATGTGATGCCACCTGATATTTATTTGATGATCACGTGTTATTTTCTCACTGAGGAAATTGTGATCATTTGTTGAGAATTTGATTTTTTTTTAAGAAAAATTTGTTGTTTTCATGATTCTTCTCTAGTTGGGGGAATATGGTAGATTGCACTAATATGTTTTTTATGATTTGTGCTGAAGGAAAATTATTATTTTTTCTTTCTTAGGAAAAATGTAGAAATGTAGGTGGATAGATTTGTTTGATGAACTTGAACACATAATGATTTCTGAATGTGAGGTGAGTAAAAAATAAGTTGCAAGAAAAGAATTAGAGCGTCATTTTTTTTTTTCATTTCACTTTAGCTTTTTGTAGAACAATTTCTTTTCTTTGTTCATCTGCTGCGGACGAATTATGAGATTGGTAGATTAAAGGAAATGAATGTTTGGCTTAAATAGGAGGGTTTTGATACACTATCAAGAAATTATATTCGACATGAATCTCGAGCTAACTTTTAATGTAAAAAATGTTCATACTTCGATTAAAAGTCATTCAGAACTCTGATTAAAGCAATTCATAGTTAAATTGACCGAGACAAATAGACGCCCAATAATACCAAAATTAGTTTAATTTGAGTCAACTGAAGCTGAGGTCAAGTTGATAAATTACTGTTGCAAGTTTTTAGTACATAATAGAAATGTAAGTAGATTTTAAATTTGAAAAGTTTATAGTCAAATTGATCTATACAAGACAAACTACTTGAGCTTAAAATCGCTCAAATGTTTATCGAATGTCGTTTGATTGAGAGAATTTCTTCGGGTTGTAAAGAGGCCTGTCCTAGTCTATTAATAGAGGCCTATCGTTCTCTTAAGGAGATGGGGGGAGAGATATTGAACTAGAAGGAGACTAAAGCTTTGATGAGTTGAAGTCCAACATTTGTTTTGCACTGTAGATCTGTCAAATACCTCCCATTCTTGCAGCTATCACTACTGTCGGCCACTGTTGGCCACCGCTCGCTGGCCACTGTTGATCACCGTTTGTCAGCCACTGTCGACAGCTCACGTCGACCACCGTTGAGCACTACCCATTGTCAATCGTAGATTATTGCCAGCCTCTCCTGACTCGTTGTAATGAAACCCTTATGGAATCACATGGTGCACTAAGGAATCCTTACGTGCATTGTATGGTAATGATGCATCCTATAGAACAAGGCAGAACATATATGATGCAACGACACCTCCTGAAGGTGTTATAATGCATTGCTTCACTCATGTATAGGCGCTTGTGCTAGTATTATCAAGTGAGATGTCATTTGGATCACACTTAATATTTGATCACTCACATATTAACCTAGCACAACTTGTATACACATGGTCTTGTACAATTACTTGATTCTTAGGGTTGTAACTAAACCAAGTTGATCGGTGAGTTGGCTCGCATTCGACTCGATAAATGGCTCATGAGCCAAGTTAAATGAGTTAATAAGTCAATCTCAAGATAATTTCGACTTAATNAGCTTTTGCTATATTAAATTTTACTTCTTGATCATTAACTCTCATTATTAATTCTCCTTTTTGCACATTTATATAGCTTTTCCTGTTGCAAGAAATGATCTCCCTAAAATAATAGGATTCTCTTTATCTTCCTTCATATTCAATACTATAAAATCTAAAGGGAAAATAAATTTATCCACTTTTACTAGTACATCCTCTATAACTCCTTTGAATAAGTTATGGATCGATTAGCTTACTGAAGAGTTAAAGTAGTAGGGGAAATTCCTCCTAGATCTAAATGTTTAAAGGAAGATAAGGGCATAAGATTGATACTCGCTCCTAAATCACATAAACTTTTTTTCATAAAACTTTTCGCCAATTGCACAAGGTATAGTAAAACTATCAGGATCTCTTAATTTTTCAGGAAGCTTTTTCNGCTATATTAAATTTTACTTCTTGATCATTAACTCTCATTATTAATTCTCCTTTTTGCACATTTATTATAGCTTTTCCTGTTGCAAGAAATGATCTCCCTAAAATAATAGGATTCTCTTTATCTTCCTCCATATTCAATACTATAAAATCTATAGGGAAAATAAATTTATCCACTTTTACTAGTACATCCTCTATAACTCCTTTGAATAAGTTATGGATCGATTAGCTAACTGAAGAGTTAAAGTAGTAGGGGAAATCCTCCTAGATCTAAATATTTAAAGAAAGATAAGGGCATAAGATTGATACTCGCTCCTAAATCACATAAACTTTTTTCATAAAACTTTTCACCAATTGCACAAGGTATATTAAAACTATCAGGATCTTTTAATTTTTCAGGAAGCTTTTTTAGAATAATAGCACTACACTTTTCACTGAGTGCAACGGTCTCATGTCTGTAATCTTCTTTTTCTTATTTAGTACATCCTTCATAAATTTTAAATAACTTGGCATTTGTTCCAAAGCTTCAACAAAAGGAATATTTATCATTAATTTTTAAAGGATTTCTAAAAAATTTGTAAATTTTTTATCTTTATTTTTCTGCTTTAGTCTTTGAGGAAACAGAGGTAATGGTTTTCCTAAAGGAATCTGTGTGTGTTCATTTTCATGTTGATTATTTTCTATTTCTTCATTCTCTTCATCAACTTCAGTTTCTCTTTGGACCTTATNCTTAAGGAGATGGGGGGAGAGGTATTGAACTAGAAGGAGACTAAAGCTTTGAGGAGTTGAAGTCCATCTTTTTGGCACTGTAGATCCGTCAAATAACTCCCATTCTTTCAGCTATCACTACTGTCGGCCACTGTTGATCACTGTTTGTCAGCCACTATGGACAGCTCACATCGACCACCGTTGAGCACTACCCATTGTCAATCGTAGATCATTGTCAGCCTCTCCTTACTCGTAATGAAACCCTTACAGAATCTCATCGTGCACTAAGGAATCCTAGCGTGCATTGTATGGTAATGATGCATCCTATAGAACAAGGCAACACACATATGGTGCAACGATACCTTCTGAAGGTGTTATAATGCATTGCTTCACTCATATATAGGTGCTTGTGCTAGTATTATCAAGTGAGATGCCATTTGGATCACACTTAATATTTGATCACTCACAATATTAACCTAGGACAACTTGTATACACATGTTCTTGTACAGTTACTTGATTCTTAGGGTTGTAACTAAACCAAGTTGATCGTTGGGTTGGCTCGCACTCAGCTCGATAAATGGCTCACGAGCCGAGTTAAATGAGTTAATAAGTCTATCTCAAGACAATCCCGACTTAATTAGTTAGTTCATGAGCTAGCTCGTTTTAAAAAAAAAATATTAATTTAAATACATTTAAATTATATTAAAATTTAAAATTTTATCTCTAATTTATTAAAAACATTTAAAAACTACTTTTAAAATTTTATACTAAAAAATTACTATTATTTATCTTTTAAATGCTCTTTTTATTTATTATTTTATAAAAAAATTACATTAAATTTATATTACTATTTTTAATATTTTACACTAAAAAATTAATGCTATTTATCTTTTAAATGCTCATTTTATTTATTATTTTATAAAAACAATACATTTAATTAATATTATTTATTTTTGTAATAATAAATAAATTGACTAGTAAAATTAATATCGAGCACGATAATTAGTTAAGCTCAAGTCGAAACCCTCGAATTCACCTAAACTTGTATACACTTTATTTAATATTCTCAATGCTTTTAAAGGGTTTGAGTTGAAATATTTTTTGCAATAAAATCTAAAATATCAATTGCACATTAATTTCTACCCATCTTATTATGCATACTCTGCAATTGAGAACGATGGGTTCTTTTAAAAAATTGAGTGGAATCTCANTAAGCTCAAGTCGAAACCCTCGAATTCACCTAAACTTGTATACACTTTATTTAATATTCTCAATGCTTTTAACGGGTCTGAGTTGAAATATTTTTTGCAATAAAATTTAAAATATCAATTGCACATTAATTTCTACCCATCTTATTATGCATACTTGCAATTGAGAAGGATGGGTTCTTTTAAAAAATTGAGTGGAATGGGAGTAAATGAGTAAATATTTGTCCATATTATGTTGGTAAATCATATGATAATGTATTGATAGCATTAGAACAAAGGGCGACCATTAACCTAGTACCAGCGATTAGAATTACAATTTTATTTATTTATTTAGTTATTATTATTATTATTATTATTATTATTATTATTATTATTGATGTATTTATTGGTGTTTGATCGATTATCTCCCTTCTAACTCATCTTAGTTTTTAACTCAAGATGATAATTTTATTTTAAAGGCAAAATATTACTCAAACTAATATAATTTATCTAGAAAAATAACACATGATATGTCATCTATAAATTTTGGCTATTTGACACGAATCTCGGGGCAATTAACAAATCTTGGAGCATTTTTTGATTGGAAACATTCTTCATATTAATAATCATTTTGAACTTTGATTTCAATGAACTTACTGTCGAACTGACATGCTCGGAGAGACGAATATAATTACACCAAAGTTGGCCAAATCAGAGTCAAATTAAGCCCAGATCAAGCTGTTAAGTCAATTTCTTATGCTTGTAGTGCCCAATTGAAAGTCAAATCTATACAAATCAGACAAAATTATACCCAAATTGAGCGCCTTGATAAGAAAAATCCAAAAAAAACCTAATATCACCCAATTCAACCATCTTTAAGGCATTCAAATGTTCATAAAACATTATTTGATTGAAAAAATCTCTCTAGGCCGTTCGATGTAGATGTCTACATTCTTTCTTTATTTGCAAAGAGGCCTCACCCAAACTACAAATAGAGTCCTACTACCTTCATGATAGAGGGCGAAACCTTTCACCAGAGGAAGCTCGGAACTTGGAGGAGAACGAGCCGAGGTCTAGAGTTCTACAATGAAGGCCCAACGAACACCACCTACTCCTATAGTGACTGACCACCATCTACCACTACTCATTCATCACTATATGTTGCCCCCTGTTGGTTGCAACAAAACCCCTTATGGAATCACGATAGCCATTGAAAAGTCCCGTCATATGTCGCAAAGTAATGAAAGAACCTACGAAGCAGTGCAATGACACATCCCAAAGATGGTACAAATGCACACCCAAAATATAGTGTAACAACAACGCACCGTGAAGGCAATGTAACAACATACCCTAAATATAATGCAAGGATGTGACCTGCATACGACACACAATACACGACGCACAACCTACTGCTGAACTTGAAATTTATCTGGAATCACAAAGCTCTCCCTCCACAACCCACTAATACAGCCTACATGACCAACTACGGTCTATGTAGTTCACAACTCATATAAATTCCAACTGCAACATTTGCAAACTTTGTGAGTTATTATAGCTCTTGTAGTTCTCAACTCTAGCGCTGTGACCAACATATGTTATCACATCTCATGCAACTCCAAAATTTGGCCTTTGTGAACTATGAATGTTATCCAACTCATGCATCTCCAAAATCCAGGCTCAATGGCTTATCAACGTTATCACAGCTCATGGGACACCCAACTGCAACTTTTATAGCACACACACACACACACGTTATCATAGTTCATACAACTCACAGCTCTACCCTCAATGGCATGCGTAGATTAATACAACTCCCCACTATGACTTATTTGACCAACTATGGCCTATGCGGCTCATAGCTCACGTAACTCCCTACTCCAATCTCTACGACCTACAAATATTGTTATAACTCTCTCCTACAGTCTCTTTAACTAGCGGACGCTCTTGAACTAACCATTTATGACCCAAATGACCAAATACTATCACGAATCTCAACTACGACCTCTAAGATAAGCTTAAGCAACTATCTTAGTCTACAACATTCATGGTAGAATACTGCCTCTATAGCAATCTTAGAGATGCTGACCCCTCAAAGCCTTGAAACAACTATGATCTTTTTAAGGAAAATCAACACATCTAAGACACTTTATTTCTAATATGTCAGGAAGGTGTCAGCCCTTCTAGGCATTAATTAAAAAGGATGTCAAATTCGTTTGGGAGGAGAAATTCCTGCGGGGATTCGAGGACGTTAAGCAATATTTAACGACACTTTCTGTTTTGGCAGCCCTTATCCCGTGAAAACCTTTGATACTTTATACCGCGTCCGTAGATAACTCTCGCGGAGCTCTATTAGCCAGGTCAATGACGAGGTTAAGAGAAATACACTCCACTATTTGCATCGGTGTCTAATAGAGATGGACGTAAAGTATCCTTCTATTGAGAACCACTGTTTAGCTTTAATTTTATCCACCCAAAAGCTCAGGCATTACATGCTTTCTCATATGATCACCCTTATTTTGAATGTTAATAGGTGAAACATTTGATGACCCGACCAACACTTTCCAGATATCTAGCAAGGCGGTCGATGATTTTATTACAATTTGATAGAAATTTTGCGCCCCTTCGCATTATTAAAAGCTAGGTTCAAGCAGATTTTCTTGCAGTGCACCCACTTCCAGTTAGAACCCCTCTCAACGATAACCTACTAAATGAGCAGATACTATAAGTGGAGCTATCCAGTGCCAAACATTGGGAAATGTACTTCGATGGAGCTTTTTTAGCCAGAAAAGATAAAGGATTAGGAATAGTCATACAATACAAAGCAAGAATCGTTATGATTTTTGTCACACAAGATCAAGGAATGTTAAGGTTTTCCTACCACTAGACAAAGCCGCACACGAATAATGAGGCAAAATACAAAGCTTTGATCATCGAATTAGAATTGGTAATATCGATTGACATAACAGACATTGTCATCTATGGCGACTCATAACTTTTCATTCAACAAGTTACCGAAAAGTGCAACATTTTCAATCTAAGATTAGCAGAGTGCCACCAATACACAATGAAGTTATTAGAACAGATTCCCAGTGTGACACTATATAGGATTCTTGAGGGAGATAACGCCCATGCTGACGCTTTAGCAAAATCTTGCTAAGAAATTGGTGTGTCTACCAGAGGATTTCATTGATATTATAGTACAAGGACGCCAAGTTTTGTCAAAGATTGACTTTGACAGTCTACAGAAGCTCAGAAAAGAAGAAGGGATAATAGCTACAGTAGCTGACATTATTAAAGATTGGTGCAAGAAATTGATAGAGTATTTGCAAACAAGATGACTACTAGATGACAAGTCAGAAGCATATCATAACACGAGAAGAGCTATGTCATATGCTTTGGTAGGTAATGTACTTTACAAACGATCATTCGATCAGATGTGGTTGTTATGTTTATGCAGATTATAAGCATATGATATCGTAAAAAAAGTACACGCCAAATTGTACGGTGCTCACTAGTCAGGGCCAAAGATGAAAATAAAAATTGAGAGACTCGATTATTATTGGTCAACGATGTTAATATATTTTATGGATACAACCAGAAAGTGTCACCTGTGTTAAGTACATGGAGTGGTCTTGCACCCACCTCCGATGTGCTACACTCAATCGTCGCCACATGGCCATTTGAGTGTTGGGGCATAGATATAGTGGGTGGTCCGTTAGACCCTCCATCTTTGAAGGACAAAGATTTATTCTTACAACCACATATTACTTCTCCAAGTGGGGAGAGGTAGTGTCATTATGAGAGGTTATAGCGCACCACATTCTTTAATTTTTCACGAGTGAAATTGTCTACCATTTCAGCTTCTCGCGTAGAGTTATTTCAGGCAACGGGTTAGCCTTCAAGAGCATTAAGATCAACAGTTTCGTCAAGCAACATGGGATGGATTGGAGATACTCTGCAATTTATTACCTCAGAGTGAACGACCTAGTTGAGGCTTTCAATAAGACACTCGTACAAATTTTGAAGAAAACATTGGATGAAAATAAAAAGGGATGGCACGAGAAGTTGTTACAAGCTTTGTGGGCCTACCAGACAATGTTCAAAACTCCTACCCAGTATACACAGTATGCGCTCGTGTTTGGGTCTGAGGCCATACTCTAGCTGGAAGTTTAGCTACCATCTCTAATATTCGTTCTCACTAACCAAATTACAATTGAAGACAACGCCAAGCTTAGACTAGCAGAATTGGAAAGCTTCGAAGGAAAATGATTAGAAGCATAGTAGAATTTAGTACTCTATCAAGGAAAGATGATTCAAGCACAGCGCATGATAGGTAGAAAATTTGAACAAACTTGAGAGGGACCATTTGTCATTGAAATGTTCTTTTAAGGAGGATCTTACCAGTTAATGGATTTTCAAGGCGGAAGGCCCATGCTACCAGTTAATGGGCAATATTTGAAGAAATATTATTCAACTTAATATCCTCTAGGATGAATTTTTGAAAGTAATACGTGTTCTAGGGATGGTTATTTGGCCAGCATCTGTGACTAGGTCCAAACTTTTGTCATATGATCAATTTTACTAAAATAAAATCTGAATTTGCACTTTTGAATCTTCCTCTTAATTTTGAATTTTGTTAAAATTAAGTTAAATAAAATACTTGCACATATAAAATTTAAAATTCACTTAATAATGGTTCGCTATTGTTCTTATTTGTTTCTTAAATTTCAGCGCATTGATATTTTCCTGTCTTCTGCAGGAAAATGTCAAGTTAGAGGCTGATCTTTGCTTTTAAAGTAAACTTAATTCTCGTACTTGACAAGGAGAAATCAGCGCAGGGATGCGTTGTGAATTTTGGCTTGGACTATGGTCAAGTCAATGTAGATTACGAAGGCCCCCTGATGAGTATAGTCAGCCACCGAGAGGTATAATAGCTACAACCACTATTGAGAATAAGTGCCATGTAAGAATGCTCACAGAAAAGGAAGAAAGATGAGGGAATACATTACCTGATAGAGGGAACTAGCCATTTGCAGTCAATGATCACCATGTCGACAAGAAACTTGGTCGATGTCAATGAAGAAAGGGTTCCAAATGTGCGGAAAAGGCAAGATCAGCATTGATCACAATTTAGTAAGGCCCGGAAGTAAGATTTTGAGTATTATGTGGAAATTCAAGGAAAATTCGTTAATATCTTAGAAGGATTGGAACTACACACTGGGGTATTCTCAAAAAGGGAATAAAGGAAGATTTTATATTGCATTTTTGATTTAAGAAACAAACTTCAAGCTGGTTTATCAATGAAGAAGACATATTCAGAATCACTGAAGTGGATGCACAGAAAAAGCAAAATCACCATCCAGTGTGGCTGTTGTTAATATTTTATTAAGAACTGGCATGAAACCCCCCCACTCCCCCTCTCAGAGATCATAAGGTATGACGAGTTGGATTCCCTGCCATCTGCAATAAAATAAATGATCAAGATAATGGTTAGATGGAGTGTACTGTCAGTAGAATGCATTCCAAATAGCCGCATCATCAACATTCAAGCGAGTTTAGAGGTTCAGTTGCAAATCAACTACCAATTGGTTTAGTGCTAATCCTCTAAAGAAATGGAGCAGACTTGGAAAAACACTGCTTTCCTAGAGTGTCGTACCTCAGAGTCTTATTTACATTGCAAAGAATGGATGACAGTAACATACCATATAGATTCCAACCAGATACAAAATTAGAAGGGCTGTGCCCATAAAAGCTATGAGACAACTGTACCTCTAAGTGCATGTGAAAGGAATTCTAGTCTTGAAGCATAGCTTAGAAGGTTTGCTTGACCACCAGTTTACCCCACGGGATAAACAGATAGACAGTTGTTACTCTTTTGCACTGCTTAGAGCATCATATATGATATATGATGTTTCAGACGTACCCATCATGTTTCTTTTTGATAGTTCCAGCATTATTAGTTGTACCACATTTTTTAAAAAGAATTAATGAAGTTTTTCTCAAGATTTCAACATGTTTGTCGAATTTCCTTTTTGTACGATTGATGAAAAGCCGCATGACCACGTGTTGGTCTTAAATTATAACAAACAAAGAATGATACAAAGAAAGCTTAATAATAAAATTAAAATTCAAAATTTAAAGATTAATCGATGAAAATCAAATTTGAAAAGATTTCCTAATCAAAAATGAAAATGAAAAAAATAGGAAAAAGTGATAAAAAATGATAAACTAATTCACCTCGAACTTCAAAAGTTCCACACTTTGCACTCTCGTAACAGGAATTCCACCGTCTACACAAATTTTTTTCACAATTCCCACGAAATTTCACACTCCTCACAATAATCCCACAAATCTATCCGCAAGACTATCAATCTTCACATTCCACATATTCATAAACTCATAACCACAAATTCTCTACACTCTTCTCAAAATGTTCTCGGAATCAATACCTAAATTTTGATTCCCTTCCGTTACCTCTTGGGTTGGATGTGAGTCCCTGAGTTTTCTTTTTTAATGTAGCTCGTCACCACCATAAATGGAGTAAGGAATCCTATTTTCATCCTTTGAGATCGGTCTAAGGGCACCTTAAATGGAGTAAGGCATCCAATTCTCTAACAAAATCTGTTAGATTGGTATAAGAACACCTTAAATGGAGTAAGGAATCCTATTTTCATCCTTTGAGATCGATCTAAGGCCACCTTAAATGGAGTAAGGCATATGATTTTCTACATAAATTTTTAAGATATGTATGAGACCACCTTAAAAAGAGTAAGGCATCCTATTCTCATCCTTTGAGATCAGTCTAAGGCCACCTTAAATGGAGTAAGACATCCGATTGTCTACATAAATCTTTGAGATAGGTATAGGACCACCTTGAATGGAAAAAGGCATCCTTTTCTCATCCGTTGAAATCGGTCTAAGGCCACCTTAAATGGAGTAAGGCATCTGATTCTCTACAAAAATCTTCAAGAAAGGTATAAGACCACCATAAATCGAGTAAGGAATCCTATTCTCATCCTTTGAGATCAGTCTAAGACCACCTTAAAAGGAACATGGCATTTGATTCTCTACACAAATATTTGAGATAGGTTTAAGACCACTGATCCCGATATTTTTTATATGTAAGGATTTATGAAGTTGACACCACTACTTGAAGATTTTATTCCCCAACAACGGCGCCAAAAACTTAAACCCAAGCAAAGTAAGATTTCAATTATATTTTAAAATAGTAGGGATTCTGCACAAGTATATGTATCGTTATAAAGTAATATAGGGATTTCTGATTAAGCCCAAAAAATTGATCCCACAGAGATCAAGGTTAATCACGACGGCTTTCAAGAGAAGTTCTAGTCTAGAATAACACATCCTAGATTGGAAGGTCGATAAAGTTTTGGTTTTGATTATATCCTACATTTACCGCTACATTATTACTTCTACTCCTAAACTAAAATACTTGGTGAAGATCAGAAACTGGGGATTAATGACAATAGTGACATGTGTAAAAGTAAAACAAGTAGTGAGAGTGATTGTGACAAAAATTAACAATTATATTCTTTACTCTTACTAGAGATGCTATAAAGAATATTTGTTAATCTAAAGTTTGAATAGCTTTAAAGACAGGCTAGGCAGGGAAAATACTAGCTCTCATTCTAGGGTTCCCTCTTATCCCTCCACATGGAGGCTAACATCTCACATCAAAACCTAAGACAATAGACCAAATTAGGGGGCTTTATCCTGTCACTCTAAAATCCTCTAGTTCTACACCCATCAAAGATTATTTTTCTATATATTTACACTCAACCATATGGACTACATTCTCATCCGTACAATCTCATGTGATTCTACCACAATTGATTGAGACAACACCATCACAGATCTTACATTTTCTCACAATGGATTCTAACTTGCAAGTTGATCAATTTTACATGTAAATGAAGAAAAAAGTAAAATCATCATAATATATTCTCACTCTACTAAATTCTATATCCTACACATGCATACAAATTCATTAGAAGAGGGAAGAGTAAAGAAAACTACTCACTATAGAACTTTTCATTGAACAAGACTTTGAAAACATACAAACAAAGTACTAGATTCAAATCATAATAAAATGAAAATACTTATCTTTGATGGAAATCAAAATCTCTTTGTATAGCAAAAGCAATTTCCTTACAATCCTCTCCAATAATAAAGTGAAAAGAAAGGAAATCTCTCACTCTTTCTCTTTCTCTCTCACCTTGTCGTTCCCTTAGGGCAATCACCCAAGCCTTCTTCTTCTTCTCCAAGCCTTCTTATATTCTTCCAATTAGTTCAAAAGTCGAAGTGTACTTTTAGAAATATTTCTAAGCCTTATTTATAATTTCCTAAGTGATTCTTAAGTGTCTCTTCAAAAATGTCCATATTCATTGAATCTTCTAAATGGTGCCTTAAGTGTGTTGACACTATTTTTGGTTGAGTTGCCCGTTGGAAGCTGTCAGCTGCCGAAATTGAAATCCCGTCGTCTGCCTCGGAAGGACATTTAATATATATATATATATNGTAAATGGAGCTGGCGGCTGGCGGCTGGTGAGCTTGCTCTAATATGGTTTCTGGGGAGATGAAGCTGCTGGTGGTCTCTGTGGGTGCTGGTAAGGTGTTGTACTGGGCTTGTCATTGGTTTGGGAGTCTCCCTTGTGGTCTTTTCCTCTTGGCTTTCGCAAACTCTCTTTTCTCCCTTGTGTTTTACTGGTCCATTGAGCTGGTGTTCCTCTTCTCTGGTTTTTCTGCTGGCCTCATGAATTTTGTCCTACTTTCTTTTTCTCTACTCAAAAGTTTTTGGATTTTTCTTTGTGGCTGGTGTTATGGCCACCCCCATTGATGTTCACACTGATTCCAGTTGAACTAAGGCTACTTATGCAGGGATTGTAGGAAGAGCTAATGACACTCCCCAAGATCCTACAAATTTAATTTTCCCTCAGGAATTTCATAATGCTACTGCTAGCAAAGGGATTTGCCCTTGCATTCACCCCCTTGGCTTCAAAGATGGAGAAACTACAGTCTACTTCTCTGTAGCTGAAATTGCTTCATTAAATGAAGATGTCAGATTCACTCTTGTTGGAAAACTCCAGTTGGGTCATCCCAAAATGGACCTTGTTCGAAGTTTCTTTGATTCTCTAAATTTCATTAGACAATGGAAGCTTGGTTTGATAGATAGCAGACATCTTCTTATCCAACTCTCAATGGAAGAAGATTATGCTAGGCTATTTGCTAAACAAGCTGTTTCTATAGTAGGTGTTACAATGAAAATACAGAAATAAACTAGAGATTTTGACCCAACTAAGGAGTCTCCTGTGGTCCCAGTTTGGTTTAAGCTACCTGGTCTTCCATTACCTTACTTCAAGCTTAATGAACTTTTTAATATAGGGAGAGTACGAGGTACTCCCCTCAAGGTTGATGCTCCTACTTTCAATAAGGCAAGACCTGCTCTTGCTAGAATTCAGGTGGAAAGATACATAACCTTCCCTGAGATAAAAAGGATATGGATTGGTTCTGATGCAGAGGGGTTTTGGCAAGAAATAACTGCGGAACAAAAGCCTTTTTACTGCCAACACTGTAAAATGTTTGGCCACACTATTGAGAAATGCTATAGGCTCCACCCCCTACTAAAAAACCCTTTATGAATCCAAGGGTAGCTATTCAGGTTTCTAATCAGGGACAAAGTAATAATATCACTACATCTAATCACAGGGATGCTGTCAGGCTAACCAGTAAAACTCCTTCTGTTAAGAACACAAATCCTCCTGCCACTTTCCCCTCTAGTGATCCATTGAGGGAATTATCAGAACCCCAAAACAACTTAAAAACTTCTCTAGGTTGTGTGGTGAAGGCAGAACCTAATGAAGTCAGTATTATTACCCCTCCTTCCCCCACACTTGCTGGAAAAAAGAAATGTGCTCTGAAAAGTCCCTTGATCAGTGAGGCTGACACTAGAATTATTGAAGCTACTGCTGTTGAAGTGCAGCAGGCTTTGGGAGAAGATTGGCAAAGTCAGAAAACAAGAAAAAAGAATCTGATGAAAAGTTCCCTGATCAATGAGGCTACTCCTAGCATTGCTGAGGCTGATGTCATTGATTTGCAACAGGCTTTGGAAGAGGATTGACAAATTCAAAAAACCAAGAAAAAGAAAAAGCAGACTTCTGAGGTGCAGCAACTTCTACAAGGAACAAACTCTCTTAAGAAGGATGGAAAGGCTAAGACTCATTCTGGCTCTACCTCTACATATAATAGAGGAAGAACTAGGTCAAGGTCTCAACCTTCCATTCAATTCTCACCTATCAGTGATTAGTATTCCTCTTTGTAATGCTAAGGATCCCATGATTAATATTTTGTGTTGGAACATTAGAGGAGTGGCTCACCCTCTTCTTTTTTGAGATTAAGACATCTCATCAGACTACACAAGATTTGGTGCTTTGCAATTCTTGAACCTATGGTCACCAAATATCCTCAAAACATAATCAACAAGTTTTCCAAGTTTACTTTTTATGCTAATTCCACTAATAAAATCTGGCTATTTGTCAGACCTGAAATTCAGTTTAGTTTACTTGTCAACCATCATTAGTTTCTTCACATTCAGTTTGCTATTGGAGCACATGTGGGATTTGCATCATTCATCTATGCTAGCAGCCTTCCTAGATACCAACAAGAACTATGGTATGAGCTGATGACTTTGGGGGGAGATTTCAATTGTATCACTTCTCCAACTGAAAAAAGAGGGGGTAAAGCCCCTTTACTTTCTCCAATAGCCAAATTCAATAACTTCATCAGTGATGCTGGTTTATTTGATCTAGGCTTTCAAGGTCCAAAGTTCACTTGGAGAAGAGGCACTTTGTGGGAAAGATTGGATAGATTGCTTGACAACTTCTTATGGTTTCAAACTTTCCCATTGTCTATTGTCACTCACCTTGCAATGGTTGGATCTGATCACAGACCTATCCTTTGCTCCATACAGAACACTGCTAGACCAACTCATACACCTTTCAGATTTCAGAATATGTGGACTCTACATCCTGATTTCATTAAGGAAGTGGAAAACAATTGGAATTCCAACCTGAATGCAGACCCCTGGATCAGATTATGGTTAAAACAAAAGAACTTAGCCTCTCATCTGAAAAAATGGAATTGGGAAAGATTTGGTAATGTCAATGAACAACTGGAGGCCATCCAAAAAGAAGTTCATAGTTTGGAGGAAGGCTTACAAATGGGGATGAACTCTGAATATGAGGTTCACCATGCCAATGAGAGACTCCTTGCACAAATCAGCTACCATGAATGTTTCTTAAAACAAAAAGCTGTTGTCACTAAATTCACTGATGGTGATAGAAATACTAGATACTATCATGCTTGTATCAATCATAGAAGGAAGTGTAACATGATCTTAAACATAACCAATATCAATGGCAGGAAGTTAACCAATGCAGAAGATATAGCTTATGATGCAGTCCAACATTTCAAAAAGCTGTTCACCAATGAGCTGGATTTTAGAAGCCCAATTGAAACTGAGATGTTCACTAGCTGTCAGCAATATGTTCAAAATTTAAATCTCACTAGTCTCCCTTTGGAAGATGAGATAAAACAAGCCTTAGATTCCATTGATGGTCTCAAAACTGCTGGGCCTGATGGCTATACATCTACTTTCTATAAAGCCACATGAGATAAAACTAAACAAGACATTATGCTTGCTGTCCAAAATTGCTTTCTTGGTGTGGACCCCCCTAAATATTTCAGTGAGNGATGTGGCAGCTTGGATGGCCCTTGTATCTAAGGGCAACCACTGCTTTATGGTTACAATGTCTTGTGAGCATATTGTATGTCCTTAAATTTTTGAATGCAGTTACATATTATAAATACCATCATTTTTATTATCTGTTTTTAATGTCGGCACAAACACANGATGTGGCAGCTTGGATGGCCCTTGTATCTAAGGGCAACCACTGCTTTATGGTTACAATGTCTTGTGAGCATTTTGTATGTCCTTAAAGTTTTGAATGCAGTTACATATATTATAAATACCATCATTTTTATTATCTGTTTTTAATGTCGGCACAAACACCTGCAGTTATATTTATCTCGGTTTTGTTATTTGCTTTATGGTTACAATGTCTCAGTTTATTACTTCATTGGTAATATTTTCAGCTGCTGCAGTTATATTTCGATACAATGGTTTTACATATCTGGATTACTACTCCCTGTAAGCTGCAAACATACAAGTCATCAAAAAATTTTATGCAAATTGTTAAAGTGTAAGAATGTGGTTGTTTATTCATTACATTTATACAGCTGCAGTTAGATTTGGAGGTTAGATTTGGAAGCTGAACATACAAATCCCTATAAGTTGTAAGAATGCTTAAAGGAAGTTATATTTTATTGAGCTAAATATGGAGTAGTTTGGATGACCACATAAATTTGATGTCGGCAACCGCCGTCTCCATACTGCGATAAGTATATTTTCTATAGTTCCTCAAATTTTTCAATGATCTAGTCTATTTTTAATAACTACAAGAAGATGAGTTCCAGATATTCAGGGAAGTCTGAGAAAGTGATGTGTAGGTGCGGTCTACAGTCCTTACTACTCACGTCACGCCAGCTACATAGCTACGGGAGGCAATTTTACAGGTGCCCGCGGTGGGCAAAACAACATGACTGCAGCTTTTTCAGGTGGGCCGACAGGGAGTCTGTTTCTATGATATCCCAGATGTACACCCCGGCTCGGAGTTCGTTGATATCAATATTTTAGAACACCGTATCTGGTTCGACTGCTTCCATTTCTGTTGTATCCAAGTCGGACATGTTTGCTCAGGGTTCTGGAGTGTTAGAGTAGGGCACAATGGGACTTGATATGCTGCTACATGTTAAAGTCAATATCATTACTTTTTTCCTTGTAATTTTGACATGTTATTTTTTCTTCTTTGTTGGGTCTCATTACAGTGTATACTAGTGTGTTATGGTGTATTTCACATTTCTTTAGGTAATTCTGTATTTCTAATGTGATCTGAAATATTTGAGTGATATAAATATGTTGTATTTTCACATATGTTTTTCAAATTTCCCATTCTCCTCTTTATGATTGCGTTAAGAGTGTTAGTAAATTTGTAAAAAAAAATTTCAAATAAGTTGTTTATAAAAAGCACAAAACAAACAGCTGCAGCTTATTCAGAATAGGGGCAGTTTGATCATTTATTCAAAATCAGCTGTTCTCAAAACGCACAAACCAAACAGATAAAAAATTATTCGGATCAGCTGTTTATCACCAGATTCTCAGAATAAGCAGCTTATCAGGATAAGCTAGATAAGTTGCAGTTGCCCCAAACAGCCCCTTAATTAGGCTTCTCTATCTCTGGACTTATCTCTTTAAAAAAGAATAAATAAATATACCATAAATGATCTCTTGAAAAATAACTCTAATGCCGCTAAGGCCATCTAACTTCAATAATAAAACTCATCTTACACAACTTATATCTACTATAATTAGGATGAGTCCATGATTTTTTTTTTCACGTTTCTAACAAAACTCCCCAGCAATTCTTTTTTTTTTTTGTTTATTGTATCTTCGTATAAAGTCAAAATACTAATCTCTCATTGTAGCTTGTAATTCTTCTTGTAACTGTTTGACACCAACTGTGAAAAAATATTCCATCTTAGGTTACAACCGTTACTATAATTATAAAAAAGATCAATCATATCAAAGTCTCAGGCACGATTATAGTATAAAATTTCCCTTTTCATGCATTCAAGTATTTATTCTTAAAAAAGCATTTCAATATTAGGGAGTTAATTTTACTAGAACATCCAAAAGATAAAGTCTTAGGCTTGATTGTAAGTAGAGGACTTCTTTCTTCTATTATCCACTATTATATTAGTTTCACTGATAGCAGCTTAGGATTTGGGGGCAACGATGGCTGCAACTTAGGAAAGATGTTCATCTTAACGTCCATATAATGATGCAAGTCCTTCCATTCTTTTATGCATCCAAGTTAATAGAGTTTTCTTTTTCAAGGGTTCTCACAAATACAAGGACTTCTCCAAGAAAGTTACAAGTCAATTTCAACTTCATTTATTTGTTGATTTTCTCACATAATGTTATTTTCATTCCTTTGATTTGCTCTAACATGATGGTTCTCCACAAAAAGATTATTTCCAAAAGGAAAGGTTTGGTGATGTTACCTAACGTTTATTTGTTTAATTTGTGCCATCATGGTTTTGAGCCAAGTTTGCATTTTAGTATTAATTATCTCAAATGAATTTTGCACTTGCTTTGACATACCATCATGATCATTTATCCTAGCATTTAATTTTATCTGCTATTCCGGTTTACATTATGTTTAAGCGAGAAATATGTGCAAACGATGCATAAATGTGTGGTTGTTATATTATGAGGTTCTACATCGCACAAATCACATTAAACTAATTTTTTATGGTTGGACTACAAAAAAATTTAAGAAGCAATTTAAAATCAGTTAATTTAATAGAGTCATTCTGACAAAGTAACATATTCAAGCTAGAGAATATAATCTGGGGTTTTATGTAAATGGTCAATCTCAGAGATGAAAAGCCTAAATAATATTATAAAACTTACAAACTAAATTTTGAATCAAAGAAATATTCTAATGGTAGATTAAGAAAATTGCAAGGCTATGATATAGGGCCAACTATTAGACTAA
>JXCR01148700.1:322946-335123 GCA_002079205.1 Phalaenopsis hybrid cultivar | reverse complement strand
AAAACTCTCTTTCCCCCCCCACCTTTTTTTAAGCGCCGACAGTTGGAAAAATTTTCAGGAGAAAAGAATGAAAGGTAAGAGAGGTCACAGATCCGAGTAAAACCCCGATGACTTCTCAACCATCCTATTGTTTGGCTTTATATTTTGGAAGTGAAGTTATTTAATGTTCATTTTTGTCGATATTTATTATTTAGGGATTACATTCACACGATAGTCTGATCATGCAAATAGCTTATGGAGATAAGAGGATTTACGCCGTACCAAACGACAACCTCGAAATCTTAAAAGGGTTAGGACTTACGCTGCACAACATGATTGTGTAGAGTCTTAAAATATGAGGGAAGAATTTATGGCGCGCTAGACAGACTAACTCGATGTCCTACGGATTTGTTGTTATTTAAACTAAGGAGATTGTTTACTTAAAAAAAAAAAGATTTTATTTTGTTGTCCTGTTTTGATCGTCGCCCTTGGTTCGCTTGCTTCCTCGTTCCATGTCCTGGAAAGGCTATTCCGAGCTTCTTAAAGTATACGTCATAGATTTAGGGTTTTGTGTGTATATGTAGTTGTTGGGCCAGTGGCTCGCCATAGGGTGCCTCCTAAACCAGTTGTCCTACTGTCCTCTATCCTAAGGGCCCCTTCAAGTCTATAGAAGTAGCATGAATGATAAAAAGGAAACATGTTATGAAGCGCAGTAAACAATAAACAGTAACATCACAAGCACGAACTATACGTTTATGCAGTAAAGTGGGGTAAAAAGGAAACAGTAAAATTTAAAAATTAACTAAATGTGCATGCCTGAAATTCCTGTCGCTCCTGCAAGAAGGATCAGCTTTGCATATAAAAGTAAATAGTTAGGACATGTGCATGTGTAAGAAAAAAGGATAGGCAACCAAACAGTACGTGGAAACTTGAAGAAAATCGTAAAAAGCTCGTGAAAGCTCAAGAGAAATTGTAAGAGCTCATAAAAAAAATAACTTGCAGAAAACCCGTAAGCTTTCAGACCGGGGTGGACTCAGAGCTGAGCTATGCGCTTTACAATCCAACTTTGGATGGAGGGCACCAGCCAGATAGTCTAAGGAGGGCAAATCCTTGTCGCGACTAAGGCGATTAACAGGTAGACTCTCGCAGTATCTTATCCAAATTTCTTTAATTTTTTATGCAATATTGAACATTCAAAATTAACATTTTCGNTTACAATCCAACTTTGGATGGAGGGCACCAGCCAGATAGTCTAAGGAGGGCAAATCCTTGTCGCGACTAAGGTGATTAACAGGTAGACTCTCGCAGTATCTTATCCAAATTTCTTAAATTTTTTATGCAATATTGAATATTCAAAATTAACATTTTCANAAAGCCTATGATACCATTAACTGGGAATTCATCCTTGATACTCTTTCTACTAGAGGCTTCAATGAAGGATTTGTAAATTTGATACACAGATGGCTTAAATGCAATGTACATTGAATTCTGATCAATGGCAAGTGTCATGGCTTCTTCCATGCTACCAGGGGGATCAAGCAGGGAGACCCCTTGTCTCCAACTATTTTTATACTTGCTCTGGACTACCTTTCAAGACAATTGAATAAGTTGGTTACTAATTCACCTAATTTGGATTTCCATCACAGATCTAATATCCTTATAAGCCATTTAGCTTATGCTGATGAAATAATTATTTTCTTCAATGCTTCCAAGAATTCTTTCAGGAGGGTATATAAATGTCTTCTCCACTATCATCATACTTCAGGTATGGCACTCAACAAACAAAAATGTCAATTTATTATTAATAAAAACTCCACACCTCAGCTCAAGCACTGGATCTCTGAATACACTGGATTTTGCTATGCCAACCTCCCCATTAAATACCTTGGAATACATCTACTCAAAGGCAGAACTAGACAAACACAATTCCAGGATGTCATTGATCAGATCAAAGCACAACTTGAACATTGGACTAAATCATTCATCTCTAATGGTGGGAGGATCACTGTTTTAAGGAGTATTCTCACTACAAGGCCTTCTTATGTCCTACAAATGTTCTCCATGCAAAAGGGTACCCAAGACTCGATTGGAAGGATCTTCAATAAATTTCTCTGGTATGGTCAAAGAAAATAATTTCACTGGCTCCCTTGGCAGAAACTATGTAAACCTTTACAAGCTTGTGGGCTCGGCTTTAAAGACTTCCAACACCTGGGTTTCATAAATCTTTGCAAATTATGGATCAGATTCAGATCCCAGGATAGCCTTTGGGCAAGATTTCTAAAAAAGGGAAATATTGCAGATTTTTGTACCCTACTTTGGTATCCAAAAGGATGGGGGATTCCAAACTATGGACAAAACTGCTGAAAATTAGAAATAAAGCTGAGGAACTCTTCCTTTGGGGGCTAGGAGATGGGCATATCAACTTTTGGTTAGATAACTGGGTCAGCAATGGAGAGAAACTTGAGTGCCTCACCCCCAATCCCAACACTAATTGTCTAGTCAGAGATTTTTGATTAGATAATCAGTGGAACTACAGACTGTTGAACACTATTCTTTCTAGTGAACATGTGAGGTGGGTTAAGGATACTCCTATCTGATCCATTTCTAAAGACAAAATAATTACTAAACAGTCTTACTCCCAGAAATTATCAGCCAACATTTACCATCATTTCTTTAATTAGAATCAGAGGCCTTGGGGTAAAGTCATTTGGGGTAAATTCTTAACTCACTCTATGTCCTTCTTCTGCTGGAGACTCTGACATTCCTTGCTTCCTACAGATGATATATTAAAGATTAAAGGGCTGAGAGGGCCTTCAATCTGCCCACTTTGCTATGCTGCTGAAGAAACCTTGGATCACTTATTTTTCTCATGTGCCCTCTCACAAGAAATTTGGTCAGGTTTAATCAAGCTCCTGAATATTAATAGTCACAATGTAAGATAGCTTAAATTCTCTGCTAGCTTGGAAGAATGGCATAACAACAACCTTTGGGTGATACCCTGTAGTGTGGCTTTGTTCATATGGATGTACAGAAACCACAACATATTTGATGAGAAGTTTTCAGGGTCAAAATTTGTGATTATTAATTGTATCTCTTATATTCAGAAATTGATCAGGTTTCATCATTTCCCTAATGTTATAAAGCACTGGACTCCAGGAAACAACACCCCTCTTCCTCAGTCTTTCAAACTAATCCTTTGGAGTCCTCCCCCTACTAGTTGATTGAAGGTCAACACTGATGGAAGCTTCTCAATTGGTTGTGCTGGTATTGGGGGAATCTTCAGGAACCCTCATGGTTCTCCCATTCTGCATTTCACTGCTCCTGCTGTGGCAATAGATGCTCTGGAGGCCGAATTCATATCTATCTACTGGGCCATCAGAATTGCTTGTTACTGCCATATGGGCCCTTTGATTATAGAAACAGATTCTACTAACTATATTGAAATCCTTCTTCATGATGAAACCCCCTTAGAATTTAACCAGATGGAATAATCTGTTACTTGCCCTACTACCCAGATACATGATCAATATCAATTATATTCCTAGAGAAGGTAATTGTCCAGCTCATTGGCTTGCTTCGCAGGGTAGAAATACTGAACAGATTTTTATTGGGATGACACTTACACCTGAGTTAAAATTCCTGCTGATTGGTGACAATTTGGCACTCCCCTATATCAAATGTATGTAACTGCTATAGGAGGTAGATCCTTCGGGGAAGGGATTGAGTTACATNAAAGATTGATCAAAGAACGAGGATTTGTGAATCGCAGATTGAATAATCCCACGACGGATATTGAAGAAACAATAATACGATGAAGATGGGAAGTGTTGTGCTACACTACTACCGCCGTGGTGGTTCCTGTGGTAATTTTATGCAAATTTACATGGAATCAACCAAGGAGTTGTTTATGTACGAGGAAGATGGATCACTTTCACTCCTGCATGGATCAATGAATTATATATGATAGAGAATGTTCCTGTCTGCCACTATTCCAATTTTGTCCCAACAAGAAACTAGATGAATGAGATTTACCAATATTTAACGGACGAAACTGACGACTGCGAAACAAGAGAAAAAGGGTATGTTAGTTTTTCTGCAACACTCCTGAATCCCGTTTCAAAACATTGGCACTTTTTCATTGCTGCAAAACTGTTACCGACAATGAAGATCGGTAAAGTTTCTAAAGAAAGTGCCATNATATATATATATATATTATAATTTTAGAAAATATGGAATTAAGCTGACATCATATTTTTCATAGTTTAAATGAAGGAGCGCTCAACCTCAAACCTTATATCTATCCCGAGAGATGAACACAAGACTTGAGGGTGAGGCTCGATCAAATAAACTAAGAAATATATTACATCCATTTTGTCTGCGAAACCATTTTTATTTACCAGCAAGTTCCCCTATTTAATATGAAGAATTAAATCGGGTTTATATTAAGCTGGGTTTAGAAAAGCTTCTTATAAGAAATATAAGCTTCTTATAAGGGTTTAGAAAAGTATCTTATAGTTAATTACATCTTAGATAACCAAAGTCACCTAAGAAAACTTTCGATAAAAATAAGAAAAATATTATCCTCAATGAGGTCAAATGATAGGTGTTTTCAACGAGATCGGACATAGAGATGTGAAAGGGGAATGACTCAAATTTAAAACATTTTTTATAGAATCGAAATGAGAAAGAACTAGGGGATGTCACAGATCCGGAGGAGAACCTCGGTGACTTCCCAGTCTATCTTATGGGTTGGCTTTAGTTTTGAGGAGAAATTATTTAAATGTTTCATCCTGTAAATTTTATTTGTTTAGGGGTTACATTCAGGTGAAATAATCACACAAATTGCCTGAAAGATGTGAGGATTTAGGTTATGGTGAACGACAACCTCAGAATCTTAAGACGAGTTAGGGCTTAGATTGTACAGTAGAGCTATATAAAAGCCTAAAGATGGGACAAGGATTTATGTCACACTAGGCGAACAACATCGAAATCTAATGGATTGCTGTTAAATTTAAGGAAAGATATGTTGTTGTAGATCCTCTTGCTGATGAAGATGGCCATGCTTCCCACCATGCTAGCTCCAAGCTCCTCGTCGTAATGAGTTTAAGTTTTCTAATGTGTGATTTTAAGTTTTATGATGTGTTAGGTTATGATGTCAAATCATATGTCCTTATGGTTATAGTTATTTAAATATTATGGGGCATATTAAAGTTCAATAGAGCAACACCAGTTAGGATCCTACGATTCGCTCGTTACGGTACCACTATTTTCTATCAGATTCACTTAGTCCAAATGAATTTACTAAACTTAACTCAATGAGTTCCATACTTTCATTTAGACCGTAGGATGTCTCGTTAGCAACCATAGGTTACCTCCTCCGAGGGATTCCCAATCATCCGATAGAGATGTCTTAATTTAGTTGCAATTATTATTTTGTGATATTTGTGATTAAATTTTGAGTTGTCTTATATTTTGAATGTTGTGGTGGTGAATTTTATCTTGGTTGATTTTTGTTTTGGTTTTACGACTATACTAGTAGTTTTGGTTTTCATGCAGGGTGACATCATTGTAAACTGTAAAAGCGTACCTGGCGAGTCTTTTCGTTCCACCACCTGAAAGGTCAGAACTTTCAAGGCATGTATATAATATTGCAAGGAACTTAAATTGTAAGATTAGATGAAGGTTTAGCTACCAAACCCCAGGCTATGACTCTATTGAATCTCAAAAGATCCTAGTAGATGATTTTAGAACAAAATATGACAAGTCCAATTTGCGCTTCAGAATGTCCAATAGATTTCAAAATGCTCGATGCATGACCTTAGATCACTTTTAAGATCTCTTAAAATGTTCCAAGTTAATTTTGGACTTATCATATTGTTCCATTAATCATCCGAGGCTGAAGTGTGACTACCTCATTGCTCTGTGAAACTTAACAATTTAATTATCCCAAGTCTAGGATACTCGATTAGTCAATTGATGTTTCATTTAAAAGTTATGTGAGTTGGTGCCCCTAAGGCAAGTCTAGGTTATTTATGATTATGGTGCCCATAATTAAGGTCAGGCTTGTAGTGTTTAAAGATGTTAGTCATCAATTATGTTATCTTTAAAATCCAGTCAATTGATTTTAGAAATTGAGCCTAGGCCACTACTAAGCCTTTTACAATCATGATAGGTGAAATGATGATTATCAAGATTTTGATTTCAAGTGATGTGTATTCTTATAAATTGGTCAAATCATCCTCAACTTTGGGCTTAAGGCAAGTAAATTATCATCTTTCTAGCTTTAGCCGATCACTTAAGAATCATTTGATCTTCATTGATTTTTAAGTCATGAGGGTTGAGAGGATTATGATTTTGTTGATGTTGTGCAAGGGTGGTGAGTGAGTTTCTACCTTTTAATCCCATTGTATTTCAATCATCCAAGCATGTTTATTCATATCAAAATTACCCATTTTCTCTTGGTTAATCCTAAATTTTGATTAAGGCACCAAAGTCTGAAATTACCACTTTGCCCTTGGAGCAATTCACCTCATAACTCTTTAAACACAACTCAAATGACTTTGAGGGTTTAGAGTGTCATATCCATGAGGTAACTATAATGTTTAGAGGAGAATATAAGGACCTTTCAAAATTTAATTTAATTATTTTTTTAAATTTAGAAAATACAAAATTTTGAAATTAATGTATTTAATTTTCCAAAATAAAGTTTTTATTCATAAGAAAATTATTAGAGGTTTCCTTAGGTCAGAGAAATACGTAGAAAGAAAATTAATGACTTTTGGAATTAATTTATTATAATTATTTTAATGGGAGAATAAGGAAAATTCACTTTTAAGACTTTAAAAATTATTTTTAATTTATGGAAAATTAGAAAAAAATATTTTAATGAGTCCCATGTGATCAGAGAACAATTGGGAATATTTTGAAGTATTTTGGTATTTTTGAGATTTTTTAATTATTTTAATTATTTTAAATTTAAAAGACGGCTAAAAAATCAAGTATTTTACCAAAAATAACTTTTATTTTTCTTAAGTGCCCCTGATCACAAGGAATACAGAAACCACTTTTCATAATTTTCTCAAGTGTAGTTAATTTACTATAATTATTTTTGTACAAAAATACAAGGTTCTTTAGAAAATGCATTTGGATACTTGAACTCAATCAAATAATTTTCAAATTTTTACAGTGAATAAACATGATTTTTATGAACAATATGTGACTGATTTTGTCAATTTTTTTTGAGTATTTAATTTACACAAATTAATAGAAGATATTTGCATTTAATTAAATATAGAAATTCACATGGTAATCCAAAGCATCAAAATATTTTTCCCAGGCTTCTCTAACCACAAGAAATCTACTAAAATTATTCTCATAATTTTGTAAGTGATATTTTGATTTATGTAAAAAAAATAAGCCAAAATGGTCACTCTAGCTTGAAAGTTAGGGATAGAAGTATATTGGTGTCCTCTGACATTGGAAAAATCCGAAGACATGGCCTCTATCATGATGAATGAACCCTCAAAATTTTAAGCTATGGTAAGTAATATTTAGTCATGGTGAATTGAAATACCACATAGGGTATTTAATTCATTAAAAATCAGGGAGTAAGAAAATAATTTTTATTTTAGTCCATGTTATTCTCCTTTGTTCACTGAGTAAGTGAGTATTTTTCTTTTATTTTTATGATTTTTTGAGAGAAAGATATGGATTTTTGAAGTTTAGGCATTTAAAATAATTCAAAAATCCCTATTTTTCTAGTTATCCAGCGCGACACCAACATGTCATACGGCGGCTCCAAACTCACACGCCGCGTGCTCTCATTCGATGCTGCCATCCACTTCAGCTGCCACACGGCCCGCGGTTCACGTACCATCCGCTCGTCCAACTTGATCTCCACCGTTGGTTGGCTACACGAGCGATCAGACCACTCTCTGTTATCGTTCCCAAGTAACCTAACCCGTAAGCCGTTCACACTAAAACCTTAAGATCTTTTTTTAGACTTAACCAAATTGCATGGGGTTTGTTTCTAAACCTTAATCTACTCAAGATGAATACATCTATATGGTTAATCATGTATGAAATCAAGCCAATACAAATGTAAAATCAAAATAAGCTTGGATTAGGGTTGAGGTTCAATACCTTTATCTAAAAGGGGAGGCCTCAATCAGATGGTTATGGTAGCTTTGATTGAACCCAACGAACCTCAGGATGAAGTCTCAAGCCTTGGTGAATTGTCTAGGTATGAATTCGATCAAGCTCGATTTAAGGTGTTGGTCTAGAGCTAGGTTAGAGGTTGTTTGAGAGGTGGGTTTGATGGGAATCAACTCCTCTTGCTCTAGAGATGGTGTGTGCACAATTAATTTGAGTTTGATGTACTATGGAGAGATGTCCTGGTTTGAGCTGAAAGTTTAAGCTCAAAATTAGGCTTTCGCAATGGGGATCAATGGAGGAAAATGGTGGCAATGAGCTTAGGAGTTCTTGGAGAGTATCTGAAAGCAATTGGACAGAGTTTCTTTAAGGATGTTGCACTCTTCTCTCTTTGATCATGGAGGGGCTGATTAAATAGAGGATCTTAGAGGGGAGCTTAGGGCTAATTGATGGGTGTAAAATGGTTCTTAGGAGCCATTGGGATGAGTTGTCCTCTCGGGTTGAAATTGGGTTTGAATTTGAGCTTGGGGGTCTCAATTTTGGAGCTTTCCAGCCACTAGGCTGGCCGACAAAGCCAGGAGTGGTGACCAAAAGGTTAGGTGAGCCAGGGGGAGGCTTAATTATAATTTACTCCCAATGGTAAGTGATGATGGAAGAAATTTTTGGTTAAGGCCCGAAAATGGGATAAGATCCCTTAATTTAGGGACCCGTTGGTCCATAGCTTACTTGGGTGGTTTGAGAGGGTTTAGCCTGGTCAATAATGTGTATTTAGTGGTAGTGGTGTCATTAATTTGGTGGCTTAGGCATGACTTAGTCAATTTTGGTGCATGGGTTAAATTTGGGTCAAAATGATTAGAAATTGGGTTTGGGTTATGATCCCGATTTTTATATGTAAGGATTTATGAAGTTGACACCACTACAACGCCAAAAAATTGATCCTTATATGAAAAGTAATTTCATAAAATTTATATAATTATAGACAATTAATAATGAGATTCTACGCAAGTATACATACTGTTATCAAGTAATAATGGACTTTTATTTAAGCCCCAAATATCTATCCCACGGGGAAGGTGTAAGTTAGCAATGATTAATTTTAACAAGAAATTTATAGAAAATCAAACAAAATCACTGCCACTAATTTCAAATGTTGAGATATTAACCAAACTAAATTACTTAACTACTAGCAAAACGGAAATGCAAATTTTGAATAATAACTACTAATCTACTAACTATGTTTGTGAAATGAAGATTTTTTATGTGAAAAAGCATCCTTCCCACTAAAATGAAATTCTAGTGAAATAATATGAGATAAATGTTTATAATATATATTGTGACAAATAGGAGAAATTTTAATTTTCTACCCTGATACAGTGCATAAAAAATCATTGGTTAATCTTAGGTTTAGTCCCTAAATCCATGGTTAGGCTAGGAGGATACCAGCTCCCACTCTAGAGCTCCCACTTCCCATCACCTGAAAGCTAAATCTTGCTTTTGTTTTTAAACACTAAGACCAAATTGGGGATTTTAGTCTGTCACTCTAAAAATTCATCAATTCTACACCCAATAAAGAATACTTTCCTATTTATTTGTACTTAATTTTTTGAACGAATTTCTCCTTCATGAAATCAAATGTGACCCTCACTCTGTCGTATAACTCATACTCCATTTCCCGGATCATATGTTTCAGAACATATTTTAACAAATCAATTGGCCAGATTGAAAAGTAAAATAAGTTTGGAGTTGAAAAATCATCACAATTTATTTTATATCTTAATTATGGTACATTCATTTTATCTCTTCATTTCACCATATCTCAGAGTAGGGGGAAAGATAGAGGGAACTACTCAGACTTTATGGGAAAGATATGACAAAACACAAATTTCATATATAAAAGATACAACACTAAATAAACAAACAAACTTATCTGGAACTTTTTCTCAAAGAAAGTCCTTTGTAACCTTTCCTTAGAAATGCATGAAGAAGAACTCTCTCACCTTTCTCCTTCTCCAGTAATCTTATAGAAAGTTTCACACTAAATCTCACCATAAAAAATCTAAATTATGAAAGCAAAATCACTAATTAACTCCAATATGGTGTTGGAATGAAGATGGATTATGAAAATGTGGCATGGTGGAACGTTGTGGAGCAAAAAATGAATGTAGAGGAGCTCATTTTCTAATGAAATTTGGCCCCAAATAAAGCCCAAGGTCGGTTCTCTAAGAGGTGCCTCCAAAAACTCTTCAAAAATTGTCTAAATACATCTAACCTTCTAGAAATGGGGTCTGAACCATCTTTGGCGCCGTCAGCGCTAGTCTCGCACTGTCAGCTCTAAGTAAAAATTCTTCAGCTTTCATTTGTTCTGTGCCATCGACACTAAGCTTGCGCTGCCGGCACTGAGTATTTCCTCAAAAGCATCATTTTGACTCCTAATTTCATTCCTTTTGCTTTAAGCCCTAAAAATCAATAACCTGCAAAACAACATCAAAATACCTTCCATTAAAGTGCAATATCACCAAAAATAAGTATAAAATATAGGTCTAAAAATGCATATATTTTTGGTGTATCAAAATCCCCCAAACTACATGTTACTTGTCCTCATGTAACTTCTCTACTACATAAAAATATGACTTAAGGTAAAGAATTTAACTTTTAGACTTCCATATTTTACTTCTCTAAACATAATCATTTAACTTAAGAAAAATTTAAAACAATTCCAGTTAATACTAAAGGTGTAAATATATTCAGTAATTAAGTCTAAGGTTTTTGATCCTCTATTTCTTTCAAGAAAATTGCAATTTTGTTATATTAAAGTCACCTAGAAAATTCATATGAAAAAGAACTTCATACAACTTTATTAATAATTAAGTTAATACTCAAATCAAAAGTTTAGAAAATGTATCCAAGTCTTTTTCCTTAAGTTCATTTAAGTGAAACCAATTTTTAATTAGGCATCTCCTTAAGCTTCTCCCCACATCTTTTCTTGTTCTTTTCTCTTTTTTTTATTTTTTCTTTTCCCTTTTCTTTTCTTTTTCTTTTCTTTTTTTTTTCTTTTCTTTTTGTGAGGATTACTATATCTAAATAGCCTTTAATGATTTTGAACTTCACTATCCTCTTCAAGTCAAAAACTTGTCACATTTCTTCACTTAACAAATTTATATTAGTTTAAAGATTTCATAAAATTTAAATTTAATGTGAGGATTATTATATCTGGATAGCCTTTTTCTTTTCTTTTTTTGAGGATTACTATATCTGGATAGTCTTTAATGATTTTGAACTTCTCTATCCTCTTTTTAAAGTTGGATTACTATATTTGGATAGCCTTTAATGATTTTGAACTTCACTATCCTCTTCTTAAAGTTAAAAACGAGGATTACTATATCTGGATAGCCTTTAATGATTTTGAAATTCACTATCCTCTTCATAAAGTTAAAAACTTATTACATTTTCTTCACTTAACAAATTTATATTAACTTAAAGATTTCATAAAGTTTAATTCTTTTCTTTTTACCTGAATCTTTTAAGATTTTTTTTAATATTTCAAAAATATAAATTTTCTTTACTAAAAATAGAAAAACATAGTCTTATTCTCTTTTACAAAAAATCTTAGCCCCTAGAATTAACCTTTATTATTGAAATTTTTTACTTAAAATTACTATATATTTAAAAACACAAATATAGGTATCTAGAGTTAACCCTTAATACCAAAGGTCATGTTAGCTTTAAAATTTTGAAAATTTAGTTAAGTGAGGACAAATAAAATTAAGTTCTTTCTATCTTTCTAAAAATGATTTTTCTTCCCCCCCCTCGCCCTAAACTTAAATTTTTAAAAGAATTTTTTTTTACATGAAGAACACTAAAAATGAAGGGTGAAAGAAAGCATTAAATACATAAAAAAAATTCATTCTTGTTGGAGATTCTGATTTTTGAACANATTTTAGAGTGACAGACTAAAATCCCCAATTCGGTCCTATCGTTTGGGTGCTGAAGTGTAGAGGTTAGCCCTCAGGTGAGGGGAGCGTGGGAGCTCCGAAGTGAGAGCTGGTA
>JXCR01148700.1:300856-315938 GCA_002079205.1 Phalaenopsis hybrid cultivar | reverse complement strand
GCGATTAAAGAATTCAATTATAATTTGAAAGATGCTGGTAAGAAGAGATTGTTACAATTAAATGAATTGGAAGAATTATGAAATGAATCTTATGATAATGACATAATTTATAAGGAAAAATTAAAGTTATGGGATGATCAAAAGATTAACCAAAAGAACTTTGAACCAGGACAAGAAGTTTTGCTCNACCTCAGTATTGTAGGCATTTTCATCATTCTGAAATTTTTGCAGGCCTTCTCAAATTTTTACCTCACCTGGTCTATAATATTAGGAGTTTTCTACATATATAAATCATTAGAGGAATTTCTGGGTAATGAAATTTTGACATAAGTATAGAACTAAAATATAAAATAAGCACAACATTTCCTAACACAACAACAATACTAAATAATTAAAATTAAAATGTGGAATAAAAATCACATTACAATCCACAATTCTACTCAATATCTATTAAACGACACATGCACATTTAGCCATAACACTAACTTTATAACAAAAATTAAATTATCTAAGTTACAAAAATAAAAAAGAAAGTCCAAATACATAAACATCCATTTCTATTACAAAAAGATTACATAAATAAAAGTACAAATATAAGTACATCAATTTCATTCAATATCAAAATCCCAAGCTATATCTTCATCTTCTTGATCAGCATGTGGATTGGGTTGATGCTGAGTATATCGGGAGCACTCAGGAAACGTAACATCAGGCTCACCTCTGTAGTGTCGGGCCTTAGCTTCATAATAGGCTACCTCAAAATTTGAACGCCTTTGAAGATACTCACTATCTAAGNTATTTTCTTTTGGTCAAAATCCCCCAAACTTAACTATTACTTGTCCTCAAGTAATTTTAATACTATATAAAACTTATGATCTACTGCAGTAAAATTTTAATTCAAAAATACTATAAGTTTGACTTAAATAAATACCATAGTGAGATTTTTAGAAAGAATTCAAGTAATTGAATTAACTCTGTAGCCACAAGATTATCTAGTCATCAAGTTAAGAGTGCTAGTCTTTTATTTATTTCAAGAATGACTATATGTTGCAATATTAAGTCACCTAGAATATCCAAAAGATTCTACTAGTAAAAGACCTATTCCATAAATATAAGTTCAGGAATGTATTTAAGTTTTCCCTTTAAGTAGGTCCAATGAAGCTAATTTTTTATTAGGCATATTCTCAAGCTTCTCCTCACTTCCATAATTTTTCTTTGTTTTCTCTTTTTCATTTGGATTGCTTTCAATCTTATATATTTTTCTTTTCATTTCAGGTNAGCCATTTCAATCTAATCAAATTATAGAAAAATTCAAAAAATTACTTCAAATATGCAAATCATGGCTTCCAAAGGTAATTTAACAAGTTTAACATTAAGATCCATGAATTTCTTCCTAAATTTTCTTCACAATCTCAAATTTTTTGAATCTCCTCAATGTGGAAGAAATCTATGGTGAAAATAAAATATTTTTAGTTTGGAGTGAAGTTCTTACCTAAAGATGATCAAATCCGGTGTCAAAAAGCCTTTAAATTGCCTCCCAATCCAAGATCTTTCAAGCCCTAGGTCGAAAATGACATTTTTAAGAGGAAGGGGATGATAAATAGTGGCGGTTGGTTGGTCAAAATTGCGGTTAAAGGTGTTTTTTCGTGAGCTCGCCGTCGGCAGGGTCTATGGCGCCGTCGGTGCGCTCTATTAGAATTTTGAACCTGAGTCTCGAGAAAAATCTGCCGTCGGCGGCGTCGAGGGAGCCGTCGGCGGGCTCTATTGATTTTGTCCAAATTCCAAATTTTTGCGATTTCGATCAATTTCAAGCCTTAACGACATCTTTTTAATCATTATAGACATAATTTTAAGCGACTAAATGATATACTCAGCCATATAAACTTTCACAACACAAAACATCACATATATATAAATTCCAAGGGGTACAATATATGTTACATAACACACCTAAGTTTGGTATTTTTTCAACCTCAATACATTAATTCAGTGTCGCAATCCAAGCCACAACACTCAAAACGCTGAAAACAAAACATCCTACGCTCAATCTCAACTATACAGAGTTCTAAAAGCATAATTCTAAAGCAAAGCAAATACAAAGTTCAAATCAAAATACATAGATAGACAGATAGTTAGTAATATAAATCTACTTATCTTCAGACTCGATACTCGATTCTCCTCTGCGATGACAGGTAGCAAGGTAAATCTACTATTCTTCAGATTCAGTGCTAGATTCTCCTCTGAGATCACCCTTGCACATGAACGAAGAGGTTGTAGAAGGGTCAGAATGGAAATTCTTCAGTGGAATCCTCTTATGCACATGAACGAAGAGGTTGTAGAAGGGTCGGAATGGAAATTCTTCAGTGGAATCCTCTTCCATTAACTTCATCCTCCTCATCAGTCGTATCAAGCTATCTTCTAAATGTCCAGAGTGCTCGAAATGTTCCTTCATCCTTTAGTCTATATGATCGAAGAAATCAGAGATATTATTAATTGCATCCATTACATTTTGTATCTCCTTTTCCAATTTCTTGATTTAGCGTAGGATCACTAGAGACTTATCAGGGACTAAGAGTTGAACTGGCAGTGATTTCTGAGATGCTTGATCTACTATAATTGTCATGTCATTTTCATATTCGAAAACTGGGAACCTTTCAGTTGGATCCAAAGGCTTCCAAGGTAGCAATACCTTTTCTCAATTTTCATAGGACACTTGGAACTAGCTGCAGAGTGAGAAAATTGTGGAGGGGTGCCCAAGCCCATAAGTTGTTCCATGAACGATCATGCCCAAAACCGACTTCACAATTATAGATCTAATGTCGATCGGTAGTTCCCTTTGGATGTAGTAATTTAAAATGTCACTTTCTTTAGAAACTTTACCGATCTTCATTGTCGGTAACAGTTTCGCAGAAATGAAAAAGTGTCAATGTTTCGAAACAGGATTCAGGAGTGTTGCAGAAAAACTAACATACATGTTTTCTCTTGTTTCCCAGTCGCCAGTTTTGTCCGTTAAATATTGATAAATCTCATTCATATGGTTTCTCGTTGGGACGAAATTGGAATAGTGGCAGACAGGAACATTCTTTATCATATATAATTTGTTGATCTGTGTAGGAGTAAAAGTGATCCATCTTCCTCGTACATAAACAACTCCTTGGTTGATTCCATACAAATTTGCATAAAATTCTTTCACCACTGGAACCACCACGACGGTAGTAGTGTAACACAACACTTCCCATCTTCACCGCACTATCATTTCTTCAATATCCGTTGTGTGATTATTCAATCCGTCTCTTCCCATCTTCACCGCACTATCATTTCTTCAATATCCATCGTGGGATTATTCAATCCGCATTACGAATCCTCGTTCTTTGATTAATCTTTTCTTCGTCAGCAACTTGTTGAAGATTCGCTGCGCTTACGCACTAATAAACTTTCGCCGATTGAAAACTTGCATTCTGGGATTATCAGGGGAATTGGACGATATAGAAATGAAATTGGTAGAGTTTCACTTCATTTTTGGAGGGAAAATATGACTTAGAAATCAAATTTTTGAGTTTAAAAAGACAATTCTTGCCCAAAACCCTCCATTTGACCCCAAGTAACCACCATTTCGCCGGTCTCTCCGTCGGCGGGGTCGATGGCACCGTCGACCAGCCTCTGTGTCAATTTTGTCTCGACTCTCGGGAAAAACCCGCTGTCGGCGACGTCAAGGGCGCCGTCGGCGCTCAAGGCAAAATTTTCACAGTTTCGCTCTGGTTCGAATGCGTTCCAATTTTTCTTCATTGATCCAATTTTTAAGATGTTTCAAGGGTAAATAAGAATATTAGAGCTTCANTTTCAAGGGTAAATAAGAGTAGTAGAGCTTAATACTACCACAAACTAACGATAATTTCAAATAAAAACTACTATAATCATGATAAAAGTAAAGATAAACATGGGTTGCCTCCCATAAAGCGCTTGGTTTAACGTCGTCAGTCCGACCTGTTTAGGTGTTATTCAGTNAAAAACTAGCAATAATTTCAAATAAAAACTACTATAATCGTGAATAAAGTAAAGATAAATATGGGTTGCCTCTTATAAAGCGCTTGGTTTAACGTCATCAGCTTGACCTATTCAGATGTTATTCAGGTTGCTGATCATTAAAACCTCTTTAAGATTTGGACTTTTACCCTCATAATATGGTTTTAATCTATGACCATTGACTTTAAATTTATTTCCAGTTTTCTGATCTTCAATTTCAACAGCTCCGTAAGTATGAACTTGAGTTACAGTAAATGACCCTAACCAACGAGACTTCAATTTCCCAGGAAATAATTTCAACCTAGTGTTATAAAGTAAAACTTCTTGTCCTGGTTCCAAGTGCTTTTGTTAATCTTCCGATCATGCCATAACTTTAATTTTTCTTTATAAATTCTGTCATTATCATAAGACAAATCTTTCGATCATGCCATAACTTTAGCTTTTCCTTATAAATTCTATCATTATCATAAGATTGCTTAATTCTTCCAATTCATTTAATTGTAACAATCTCTTCTTACTAGCATCTTTCAAATTATAGCTAAATTTTTTAATCGCCCAATATGCCTTATGCTANATAGGACATTTAATAGTTAATCTTTTTCTTCCCTCCCCCAAACTTAAATTTTTAAATATGAAATAATACAGGGGGAAAGAAAAACTATAAATATTAATCATACCTCAGTATTGTAGGCATTTTCATCATTCTGAAATTTTTACAGGCCTTCTCAACATTTTTACTTCACTTAGTCTATAATATTAGGAGTTTTCTACACATATAAATCTGTAGAGGAATTTTTGAGTAATGAAATTTTAAAATAAGTATAAAACTAAAACATTAAATAAGCACAACATTTCTTAGCACAAACACAAAACTAAACAATTAAAATTAAAATGCAAAATAAAAATAATATTACAATCCACAATTCTACTCAATATCTAGTAAACTACACATGCACATTTAACTATAACACTAACTTTATAACAAAAATTAAAATTATCAAAGTACACAGAATAATAAAAATGAAAGTCAAAATACATAAACATCCATTTCTATTACAAAAAGATTACAGAAATAAAAATACAAACATAAGTACATCAATTTCATTCAATATCAAAATCCCAAGCTATATATTCATCGCCTTGATCAGCAGGTGGATCAGGATAATACTGAGTATACCGGGTGCACTCCGGAAAAGTAACATCACGCTCACCTCTATAGTGTCGGGCCTGAGCTTCATAATACGCTACCTCAAAATTTGAATACCTCTGAAGGTACTCACTATCATAGTTGTGTCGACGTTCTAAACCTCTAATCCTTTCATTTATCAATTATATGCTCTTCCGCTGCAAGGTCAACCAAATCAGTCAAAGTAGGGGAACTAGAAGGTGGAAGGTCATAACTTGTAGAGGGGACATCTCTTCCCTCCAATCCTTTCATTTATTAGCTCTATACTCTTTCGCTACAAGGTCAACTCATTCATTAAGTCAGAGACCTTTAACTTATAAATTCTATGCTCTTCCGCTGCAAGGTCAACTCATTCATCAAATCAGAGAGGCTTTCATTTATTAATTCTATGCTCTTCCGCTGCAAGGTCAACTCATTCATCAAATCAGAGAGCATCCTTTCACTTATTAAGTCTATATTTTTTTGCTGCAAGGTCAACTCATTCATCAAATCAGAGAGGGTACGGAACTAGAAGGTGGAAGGTCATAACTTGTAGAGGGAACATCTCTACTAGTAGAAGGTTCTTAGAACTAGAAGGTGGAAGGTCATAACTTGTAGAGGGGACATCTCTACTAGTATAAGGTTCTTGTTCAAGTCTATGCTCTTCCGCTGCAAGGTCAACTCATTCATCAAATCAGAGAGGGTAGGGGATTAGGTGGAAGGTCATAACTTGTAGAGGGGACATCTCTACTAGTAGAAGGTTCTTGACTTCTACTCATGGAAGGTCATAACTTGTAGAGGGGACATCTCTACTAGTAGAAGGTTCTTGACTCCTACTTCGAGTTCTCCATTTCTCATGGAGAAGGTCATAACTTGTAGAGGGGACATCTCTACTAGTAGAAGGTTCTTGACTTCTACTCCCATTGATCATAACTTGTAGAGGGAACATCTCTACTAGTAGAAGGTTCTTGACTTCTACTCCCAGTTGTCCATTTCTCATGGGATTCATAAATCTTCCAATTAGCTTTACTAATGGATTTCATAGGATAAACCCATTCTTCATAACAGAGTAAAGGAAATGAAATAGTGCCACGCCTTAGAAGTGGCATTCAACATGGAAGCAGAAAAATTTACCCGTTCTCGCTGCTTTACCTTCCATGTTCATTTCCCATCAATGAGAAAGTTGATCACATCATTGAGGGGGCCTTCCATTGTACTAAAGGATTCACATTGGCAGCTGTAAGAGTCTGGGACTTCATAAAATGTGTTGATGCGGGCGGTTGTAAACTCAACAGGGAATCCTCGCACTTGAACAATCCCGTCGTCATAATAAATTACATTGGCGTAGAACTCCTTCACAACATTTGTATCAGCTTTATTGGTGGCGCAACAAAATTTTTCCCACTTCTGCTCGGCAATAACTCGTTCAATTTCTCCTCCCGGATTCTCAAAAACTTGATCTTGTATACATTTCTTCCCTCTAAATACTGAAGTAAATCTCGACTGAGCCTTCGCATTGATGAAGCCGGACTTTCAAAAACTCAATCTTGTATGCACTTCTTTCCTTTAAATATGGAAGTAAATTTTGTTTGAGTCATCACACTAAACTCTTCTTTGTTGTCATGGAGCCATTACAATCTAATAAAATTATAGAAAATATCCAAAAATTACTTCAAATATGCAAATCCTGGCTTCCAATAGCAATTCTAAGAGTTCAATATTAAGATCCATGAATTTCTTCCCAAATTTTCTTCGCATTCTCAAAATTTTTTGGATCTCCTCAATGTGGAAGAAATCCAAGATGAAAATGAAATATCATTAGCTTAGAGTGAATTTCTTACCTAAATATGATCAAATCTAGTGTCAAAAAGCCTTGAAACTGCCTCTCAATCCAAGATCTTTCAAGCCCTAGGTTAAAAATTACATTTTTAAGCAGAAGGGGATGATGAATAGTGGCGGTTGACTGGTCTAAATCACGATTAAAGGTGTTTTTTGTGAGCTCGCCGTCGGTGGGGTCGATGGTGCCATCGACGTGCTCAATTGGAATTAAAATCCTAAGTATCAGGAAAATCTCACCGCTGGCGGCATCGAACCGTCGGCGACATCAAGAGCACCGTCGGCGGCGTTGAGGGCGCCATCGGTGATATCTATTATTTTTGCCCAAATTCTGGATTTTTGTGATTTCGATCCATTTCATGCCTTAACTACATCTTTTTAATCATTATAGACATAATTTTAAGTGACTAAATGATGTACTTAGCACATATAAATTTTCACAACACAAAACATCAATTCTATATATAAATTCCAAGGGGCACAATGTACGTTACATTGCACACCTAAATTCGGTATTTTCTCAACCTCAATACATTATCTCAGTGTCGCAATCCAAGCCACAACACTCAAAACGCTGAAAACAAAACATCCTATGCTTAATATTAACTATATAGAGATTTGAAAGCATAATTCTAAAGCAAAACAAATACAAAGTTCAAATCAAAGCTATACAGAGATCTGAAAGCATAATTCTAAAGCAAAACAAATACAAAGGTCAAATCAAAATATATAGATAGAAAGATAGGTAGTAATATAAATCTACTAATCTTCAGATTCGGTACTCGATTCTCCTCTGAGATCACTCATTGATTGCACATGAACGAAGAGGTTGTAGAAGGATCGGAATGGAAATTCTTCAGTAGAATCCTCTTCTATTAACTTCATCCTCCTCATTAGTCATATCAAGCTATCTTCTAAATGTCCAGAGTGATCGAAATGTTCCTTCATCCTCCAATCTAGATGATCGAAGAAATCAGATATATTATTAATCGCATTCATGACATTTTTTACCTCCTTTTCCAATTTCTTGAGTCTGCGCAGGATCACCAGAGACTTATCAGGGACTAAGGGTTGAATTGACAGTGAATTCTGAGATACTTGATCTAATATAATGGCCATGTCATTTTCATCTTCAAAAATAGAATCTTTCAGTTGGATCCAAAGGCTTCCAAGGTAGCAGTACCTTTTCCCAATTTTCATAAGACACTTGGAACTAACTGCAAAGTGAAAAAATTGTGGAGGGGTGTCCAAGCCCATAAGTTGATCCATGAACGATCAAGCCCAAAACCAACTTCACAATTATAGATCTAATGTCGATCGGTAGTCCCCTTTGGATGCAGTAATTCAAAATGGCACTTTCTTTAGAAACTTTACCGATCTTCATTGTTGGTAACAGTTTTACAGAAATGAAAAAGTGCCAATATTTTGAAACGTGATTCAGGAGTGTTGTAGAAAAACTAACATACCTATTTTCTCTTGTTTCCCAGTCGTCAGTTTCATCGGTTAAATATTGGTAAATCTAAGTCATCTGGTTTCTCGTTGGGATGAAATTAAAATAGTGGCAAACAGGATCATTCTCTATCATATATAATTTGTTAATCCCTGCAGGACTGAAAGTGATCCATCTTCCTCGCACATAATTAACTCCTTGGTTGATTCCATGCAAATTTGCATAAAATTCTCTTACCACGGGAACCACCACGGTGACAGTAGTGTAGCACAACACTTTCCATCTTCTCCGCACTATCGTTTCTTCAATATCCATTGTGGGATTATTCAATCAACAATTCGCGAATCCTCGTTCTTTGATTAATATTTTCTTCATCAGCAACTTGTTGAAGATTTGTTGTGCTTCCACACTAATAAACTTTTGCCAATTGAAAACTCACATTCTGGGATTATCAGAGGAATTAGATGCCAAAGGAATGAAACTGATGGAGTTTCACTTCATTTTTTGAGGGAAAATATGAACTAGAAATCAAATTTTTTAGTTTAAAAAGACAATTCTCGGCCAAAAATCGCCAAAAATTACCATTTGAACCCACGTAACCGCCAATTTGCCGGTCTCACCGTCGGCGAGCCTCTGTATTAATTTTGTCTGGACTCTCAAGAAAAACCAGCCTTCGGTGGCGTCGAGGTCGCCGTTGGAAAAATTTTTACAGTTTAGCTCTGGTTTGAATGCGTTCCAATTTCCTCAGATCCCAATTTTAAGATATTTCTAGGGTAATTATGAGTAGTATAGTTTAATACTACCACAAACTAACGATAATTTCAAATAAAAACTACTATAATCATGATAAAAATAAAGATAAACATGGATTGCCTCCCATAAAGCGCTTGGTTTAACGTCGTAAGCCCGACCTATTTGTTGACTGATCATTAAAACCTCTTTAAAATTTAGTCTTTTACCCTCATAATATGGTTTTAATATCTTTCCAATTACTTTAAATCTATTTCCCGTCTTCTGATCTTCAATTTCAACATCCGTAAGTATAAAATTGAGTCAAAGTAAAGGGTCCTAACCAACGAGACTTCAATTTTCCAGGAAATAACTTCAGCCTAGTGTTGTAAGCAAAACTTATTGTCTTGGTTGAAAGTTCTTCTGGTTAATCTTCCGATCATGCCATAACTTTATTTTTTTTTATTATAAATTTTGTCGTTATCATAAGACAATCTTTCGATCATGCCATAACTTTAGCTTTTCCTTATAAATTCTATCATTATCATAAGATTGAATTCTTCCAATTCATTTAATTGTAATAATCTCTTCTTACCAGCATCTTTCAAATTATAATTCAATTCTTTAATCACCCAATATGCTTTATGCTCCAATTCTACTGGTAAGTTACAAGTTTTTTCCAAAAATCAGTNTGGATCCAATTTTTAAGATGTTTCAAGGGTAAATAAGAGTAGTAGAGTTTAATACTACCACAAACTAACGATCATTTCAAATAAAAACTATGATAATCGTGATAAAAATAAAGATAAACATGGGTTGCCTCCCATAAAGCGCTTGGTTTAACGTCGTAAGCCCGACCTATTTGTTGACTGATCATTAAAACCTCTTTAAAATTTAGTCTTTTACCCTCATAATATGGTTTTAATATGTTTTCATTTACTTTAAATCTATTTCCCGTCTTTTGATCTTCAATTTCGACATCCGTAAGTATAAACTTGAGTCACAGTAAAGGGTCCTAACCAACGAGACTTCAATTTTCCAGGAAATAACTTCAGCCTAGTGTTGTAAGCAAAACTTCTTGTCTTGGTTCAAAGTTCTTTTGGTTAATCTTCCGATCATGCCATAACTTTATTTATTTATTATAAATTTTGTCGTTATCATAAGACAATCTTTCGATCATGCCATAACTTTAGCTTTTCCTTATAAATTCTATCATTATCATAAGATTGATCATGCCATAACTTTAGTTTCTCCTTATAAATTCTATCGTTATCATAAGATTCATTTCCTCTTCCAATTCATTTAATTGTAACAATCTCTTCTTACCAGCATCTTTCAAATTATAATTGAAATCTTTAATCCATAACTTTAGTTTCACCTTATAAATTCTGTCGTTATCATAAGATTCATTTCTTAATTCTTCTAACTCATTTAATTGTAATAATCTCTTCTTACCAGCATCTTTCAAATTATAATTGAATTCTTTAATCACCCAATATCCTTTATGCTCCAATTCTACTGGTAAGTTACAAGTTTTTTCCAAAAATTATCCTGTAAGGAGTCATTCCAATAGAAGTTTAGGGAATATAATTAGTCTGTAAGGAGTCATTCCAATAGGAGTCTTATAAGCAGTCCTGTAAGCCCATAATGTTTTCCAAAAATCAGCCTGTAAGGAGTCATTCTAATAGGAGTTTTATAAGCAGTACTGTAAGCCCATAATGCGCAATCTAGTGGACCAATCTATTCTACTAGGGTTTACAGTCTTTTCAAGTATTTGTTTAATTTATCTATTAAAAACTTCTGCTAACCTACTGGTTTGAGGATGATAGACAGTAGAGATTCGATGAATAATATTAAATTTTTCTGTCAATCTCTAAATGTACTTATTTCTGAAATCATTGTAGGCATTCCGTAAACCAAATTGCATGGAGTTTATTTTTAAATATTTATCTACTCAAGACGAACATATATATCTATTGTTGATCAAGCATGAAATCAAGTCATTACACATGGAGACTCAAAACAAGCTCGGATTAGGGTTAGAGCTCAAGACCTTTGTTGGAGAGGGGAGGCCTCAATGAGATGCTTGTGGTAGCTTTGATTGGGTTAAATAAACCTCTAGATGAAGTCTCAGACCATGGTGAATTGTCTACCTATGTTTTTGATCAAACTCAATTTCAGGTGTTGGTCTAGGGCTATGCTATAGGCTGTTTAAGAGGGACTTTTTGTGTGGAATCAATTTCCCTCACTTTGGGGATGGTGTGTGCACAGTTAATTGAACTTTGATGGACTATAGAGGTGTGGGGAGCACTANAAAAAGATGCAAAAAGGAGCGAATTTGGAGCGAAAAGGACCAAAATGTGCAGAATTGAACTAGGGCGCCAACGTCGCCATCGACCCCGCCGACGGCGAGCTCGGCGGTTATGTNGGGTTTAATTTTGAGTTTTGACCAATTAGGGCACCTTTGGGTTGGTTGTTTCCGGAGGCTGAGGTGGTGGCTGGCCAGGGTATGGTCACTTCTTGCCTCAAGGAGACCAAGGGGTGCTTAATGATGATTAACTTTTAATGGTATGGTATGATGACAAATATATGTTGGTTTATACTAAAAAAATGGGATGAAATCCCTTAATTTAGAGAACCATTGGTCCATAACACACCTTAGCTGGTTTAGGTGGGCTTAGGCTGGTCACTAGGGTGTACATGGTAGTTGTGGTGTCATTAATTTGGTCATTTGGGCAAGGCTAAGTCAATTTTGGTGAAGGGGTTCAATTTGGGTCAAATTGGCTTGAAGTTGGGTTTGGCTTAGGCTAGCCATGATATTGAGCCCGATTCATTGAGAAATTTAGTGTATATGATTATCATGAATAGTTTTGGAAAAGATTTGGATTGATTTTGAATTGATTTGGAGGTTCAATTTGGAGGATTTAGCATTTGATCAATTTTACAGATGTTGGGTTAGACTTGGGCCTAGGTTGGGCTAGAGTTGGGTTAAGTCCAAATTGATGGTTGAAAATGGTTTAGGGGAATGTCATGAAGAGTTCTCAACATCAATTGGGTGTCAATTTTTGGGTTTGGGCATTCAATTAGGTGACACTTGGAGACATGGATAAATTGGGACAAATTGGGGGTTTGGATTTGGGTTGAAATTGGATGAAATTGATGCTTGATCAAGGTCAATTAGGGTTCAATTTGATGTGTGTAAATGTTTCAAAAAGTTTATGATGCACAATTAAGACAATTGGAAAGATTTGGGGTTTAATTGAATGGGAATTTAATATTGTGTAAAATTGGGCCTTTTCTATTTGGGTTGAAATTGGATTCAAATGTAGGACAATTAGATTTGGATTTGGTTTGAAATGATTTTGATCTTGGTGAATTTGAGTTTAGAAATGAAATTTGGGGGAATTGGGGTTAATTTGATGGACATTTGGGATGAATTAGGAAAAATTGGGTCTTTAAATGCAATTTGGGGTTTTTAGTTGAAGTTGGTCAAATTGGCCGAATTGGGCTTAATTGAAGGGTCTGAATTGGTTTTGGGAGCATTTGTTTGGAGGTATTGGAAAAGTTTTTGTAATTTTGGCAAATTTGGGGATACTTTGGTAATTTTGGAAATTTTGTGTGGTTTTGAGAGATTTGGGTAGTTTGAAATGATTTTTGAATAAATTTGGGTATTTTGGGTGAAATTGGAAATTTTGGCCAAGTTTAGGGTTTGGGGGTGTTTAGCTAATTTGGGTAGATTTGGGGGAGGGACAAAAGGCTAAGTTGGATATTTTGGTGAAATTGAGGTGNGAGATTTGGGTAGTTTGAAATGATTTTTGAATAAATTTGGGTATTTTGGGTGAAATTGGAAATTTTGGCCAAATTTAGGGTTTGGGGGTGTTTAGCTAATTTGGGTAGATTTTGGGGAGGGGCAAAAAGCTAAGTTGGATATTTTGGTGAAATTGAGGTTTAAACCACCCTATATATGACATGGACCAATGGAATCCCCATTTAGGTCCTCTATGTATTGGTCTTAGCTAAACCCTAGCCTTAAGCTAGTGGGTCTAGGGGACCATCTACCTGAGTCTCCCAAGAGATCAAAGGATCAAAGTCAACAAAGTTTTGGTTTAGGATTATGACTGAATGTGAGTGAATGTTAGCGAAATTGAGTTCACTAGCTCCAGACCAACACCCAAAGTCAACCCTAAGACCAGACAATCCTATTGAGTTCCCTCATATTGACCCCACCTATAAAGTACTAGAGGTTCAGACCAATATGTGAAAGTTCAAGTTAAGTAAGGAATGGTTTAGAGTTTCTAATTGTGAGGGTTCATTTTCTAGTCCTCTAGAAATAGTTAACAAAAAAGTCCTATGGCTCGACCCTTGGCTACTAAAGAGGAAAGACTAGGCCTCAACCAAAAGTGAGGTCAACAAATGGACCCCCAATGGGTGTGGTCTGCCATACAAGCACACCACACGTATTGGAGTTGACTGACAAGATCAACAAAACCAACACAGATTTTTAAGTCAACAGACTTAGAACGAAGTGTAGCATTGAGTGACCATTCTCTCCACTAGGGAGTAAATGTTACTATCGCTGGGGAAAAGAAAGGAAACTCCGGGAATAATTGTCGGGCTAACCAACAGTCCCAATGAAGATTTGAATTGAATTAAATGTTTCAAAATTTACTTCAAATTTTGATTTCAATTCAAATTCTCAAGGAGATAGAATTATGCATGAGGAGACCAGATTGAGTGGAAAGTGCAAGGACTTACACCTAAATCAAGAGGAAACATAAGTACGAGATGGGAATAAGGCTTGAAGAGGCCTACCCCAAATGCATGGATGGGAATAGGGAGTGAAGAGGCCTATTCCGAATGTAAAAAAGGGAATAAGGCTTGAAGAGGCCTATCCCGAATGTGAAGATGGGAAAATGGCATAAAGAGACCTACCCCGAATGCAAAGATGAGAATAGAGTGTAAAGAGGCCTACCCCGAATAAAAAGATGGGAATAGGGTGTGAAGAGGCCTACCCCAAATGCAAAGATGGGAATAAGGCAAGAAGAGGCCTACCCCAAATGCAAAGATGGGAATAGGGCGATAGAGGCCTACCCGAATGTAAAGATGGGGAATGCAAAAATGGGAATAAGGCATGAAGAGACCTACCCCGAATGCAAAGATGAGAATAGTGCGTGAAGAGGCATGTCCCAAATGCAAAGATGGGAATAGTGCATGAAGAGGCCTATCCCGAATGCAAAGTTGGGAATATGACGTGAAGAGGCCTACCCTAAATGCAAAGAGGGAATAGGGCGTGAAAAGGCCTATCCCAAATGCAAAGATGGGAATAAGTCGTGAAGAGTCCTATCTCGAATGTAAATATGGGAATATGACGTGTAGGTGAAAGGGCCTATCCCAAATGTAAAGATGGGAATAGGGTGTGAAGAGGCCTATCCAGAATGCAAAGATGGGAATAGGGCGTGGAAAGGCCTACCCCGAATGTAAATATGAGAATCAGAATTTAGGTGTTGACCCCGAGAATAACATAAAAATAGTGTAGAGTGTTTGTAATGTTAATCTCATAGATATGTGACATGTGAAAATAGACATTGGTGAGAAAAATTTGTCAGACTTTGTATAGAGTATGAAACTCCGGAAGATCTGAAAAAGTTGGTGCAAACAAGAATAATCATGTTGTGCAAGCAAAGTGTAAGAGACCTCAAACTCGAGGGAAATAAACTCAAGCAATTTTTTTTCTTTCTTGTTGTTTTTATCACATTTAATTATCAAAGTACACACACACACACATATATATATATATATATATATTTATTATATTTATATTTTATTANTGACTTTTAACATTGCAAAATCTATGAAATACCCTGCTGTTGAAAGAGATG
>JXCR01148700.1:256358-278280 GCA_002079205.1 Phalaenopsis hybrid cultivar | reverse complement strand
AAGGAGAATGATGCTTTCTTATATATTGAATATCACATTTAAACCCTCATTAGTATCATTAGTATTTATTAGTTATTAAAATTATATATTTTTTTCAATTGCCTATTAGTGACAAATAAGCAAATTTNATTGAATATCACAATTAAACCTTACTTAATATCACTAGTTATTTATTTGTTATTAAAATTATCTATTTATTTTAATTGCCTATTAGTGATAANTGCCTGGACCAAAGGGTAAAGAATAGGTATGCTCCTATTTGGCACAATATAAATTTAACTAATTCACTTTATGCATTCTCTATAATTTCTTGACAAGGAGAAGGATGCTTTCTTATATATTGAATATCACAACTAGACCCTCCTTATTATCATTAGTTATTTAATAGTTATTATTTACTTATTCATTTCAATTGCCTATTAGTGACTGTTGACCTCACTTTTTGTTGGGTCTAGAAAACTTCTTTAGTAGCCTAGGTCTAGCCATAGGACTTTCCTATTGACTAGTCTTATAAAATTAGAAAAGGTACCCTCATCATTAGAAATTCAAAACTCTTCTTTTTACTCAACTTAAAGTTCCACATATTGACTTTAACCTCTAGCATTTAGTAGGTAAGATCATTGTGAGAGGATTCAAGAGGAGTTCCTATAGGATTACTTGGCCTTAAGATTGACCCTATGAGAGGATTCAAGAGGAGTTCCTATAGGATTACTTGGCCTTAGGATTGACCCTGGGTGTTGATTTGGAACTAGGGTACACCATATCTTCACAATACCTTAATCCATGGTTCATTTATAATGGATATCTATCTAATCCTATTTGAAATGCGTAACTTGGTCTTTTGCCCCTCCCTAGGCACGTTCCAATTACTTAATTGCCCTTGGGACCCAAATTTGGCCAAAATTCCTAAATATTGCCAAAATACCCAAAATTAATCAAAACCCATTTCAAACACCTTGGATACATCCAAATTTGTCAAAATTTCTGCCAAAATACCCAAAATTGATCAAAACCCATTTCAAACACCTTGGATACATCCAAATTTGTCAAAATACCCAAATTTATCAAAACTCATTTCAAACGTTTCAATACATTCAAATTTGCCAAAACTGACAAAAATGCTGATCAAAACACATTTCAAACACCTTGAATATATCCAAACTTGCCAAAACTGACAAAAATTTCCACAAATGGCCAAATTACCAAAATGCCCCTCCATGGCCTAAAAATCTAACAATTCCAAAAATTCCCAATAAATCCCAATAAATCCAAAATATTTTCAATTTCATTTTGTCCAACTACACCTTGGTACAATTTGGTCAATTTGACCATCTTTGACAAAATCCCCAAATTAACCCCAATATTGGCTAACATGTCGGGTCAATATGACTATCTTTGACAAAATCCCCAAATTAGCCCCAATATTTGCTAACACCCCAAATCAACAATTGAATGCCCTAAACCTCAAATTGGCATCCAATTTTTGTTGAAAATCCTTTGTGATTTGGTCAATATGATCATCTTTGACAAAATCCCCAAATTAGCCCCAATATTGGCTAACATCCCAAATCTCATGACCATCTTTGACAAAATCCCCAAATTAGCCCCAAATTTGGCTAACACCCCAAATCTTAAAATACCATCTTTGACAAAATCCCCAAATTAGCCCCAATATTGGCTAGCACCCCAAATTTCAACAATTAATGCCTTAGATCTCAAATTGGCATCCAATTTTTGTTGAAAATCCTTTATAAGGTCATTTTTGTTTGACAAAATCCCCAAACTAGCCCCTATATTGGCTAACACCCCAAATTTCAACAATTGAAATTGACAAAATCCTCAAATTAGCCCCAATATTGGCTAACACCCCAAATCTCAACAACTGAATGTCCTTAGACCTCAAATTGGCATCCAATTTTTGTTGAAAATCCTTTATAAGGTCATTTGTGACAAAAAACAACAATCAATTGACCTCAAATTGGCATCCAATTTTTGTTGAAAATCCTTTATAAGGTCATTTTTGACCAAAAAAAACCTCCAAATTAGCCCCAATATTGGCTAACACCCCAAATCTCAACAATTGAATGCCTTAAGTCTCAAATTGGCATCCAATTTTTGTTGAAAATCCTTTATAAGGTCATTTTTGACCAAACACACCAATCCCCAAATTAGCCCCAATATTGGCTAACATCCCAAATCTCAACAATTGAATGCCTTAGAAGATTGGCATTCAATTTTTGTTGAAAATCCTTTATAAGGTCATTTTTGACCAAACACAACAATCGGCATCCAATTTTTGTTGAAAATCCTTTATAAGGTCATTTGTGACCAAATACAACAATCAATTTAAGCTTAGTCTCCAATTTTTGTTGAAAATCCTTTATAAGGTCATTTGTGACCAAACACAACAATTAATTTGAGCATAGCCCAAAGCTAGCTCAAGTTAGACCCAAATTTAACCCTTAAAGGTTTAATTTAGGTCTAAACCCAAATCCATCGAAATTAACCANTGATTAAAGTATTACTTTTCTAAAATCTTAGTTCACAGTTCTAAACCACTCCCTGTGGGATCAATATCTAGGACTCTATTGAAGCCCCTATATTACTTGAGCGATATGTATACTTGCGTTGATAAGTGTGACTTTACAAATATTGAAACTTATATTACTTGAGCGATACGTATACTTGCGTTGATAAGTGTAACTTTACAATTATTGAATATTTTATACATCCATCTTTATCGAATCCATTACTTGAGCGATACATATACTTGCGTTGATAAGTGTGACTTTACAATTATTGAATATTTAATCTACTTGAGCGATACGTATACTTGCGTTGATAAGTGTGACTTTACAATTATTGAATATTTATTTCGTCCATATTTATCTTATATTCTTGAGTTTCTAAACCACTTCCTGTGGGATCGATATCTAGGACTCCATTAGAGCCCTATATTACTTGAGCTAGTTCTAAACCACTCCCTGTGGGATTGATATCTAGTACTCCATTAGAGCCCTATATTACTTGTGCGATATTATTACTCCCTGTGGGATTGATATCTAAGACTCCATTAGAGCCCTATATTACTTGAGTGATACGCTTGCGTTGATAAGTGTGACTTTACAATTATTGAATATTTATTACATCCATATTTATCTTATTGTTGATAAGTGTGACTTTACAATTATTGAATATTTATTACATCCATATTTATCTTATATTTTAAGCATATATAAAGTCGCGGTCAACTATTTTCATAAAAGGTGTTTTTGTTGAGATTATATTACATATTTATTATATATCTGCCCTGTGTAATTTTATAATATTGAAAAATATTTGTAAAATTTACACACTAAATCTACCAGGCCCATCAAGTTTTTGACACTATTATCGAGGATTTAAATTAACATAAAACACGCAAAAAAACAACACATACTAGGGGCGCATCTCCCTCAACATCAATAGCATATCGAACCATGGCTTGACAACCAGTCCTTATGTCTGCTTTTCTGTACTTCATCGTATTGATTATCTTTAACTCTCTCTTGTTGCCATCTTTTCCACATAAATAGTCCTTTGACTTAATTTTCTTTGAGTTTGGACAAAAACTTCTATGGTTCTTTCGGACAGCGAAACCAATATAGTGTGCATAGGCACAATAGTTATCATATGCTTCTTGCTCATTGTGGATAATGGTGTGAAAACAATTCTCCACAATTGGATCATTATGGACAATGATCTCATTAACCTGCAAATTTGCATAATATTATATCTCATTAAAGCTTAATATTCCAGCAATAATTTCTTAACACTACAAAAACACCAAAAACCACGTAAAGTTTATTACTAAAATAACACCACTAACACAATAGCAAACACCAACATGACATGGCAATAACACCAGTAAAAGTAGGCATAACTCCATCTAAGCAACTAGAATAACCCTCCAATAAACCCAAAATAACATATCAATAGCACAATGTTTTACAACTTTCAAATACTAAAAAAAACAATGAAAGAAACACCATAATCATACCACAATAAAACGAGAATAATACTGTCCTTAAGAACTTCTGTCTAGAAATAAAGAAATAACACACAACAATACAATAATACCATCAATAACACTGTCATTGAGAACTTACTACTAGAAACATAGAAATGACATATAAAACTACAATAACACAATAATAACCTCACAATAATACTAGAATAACACATCAGTATCATTGCCCTTGAGAACTTTCTAGAAATATATAAACGACAAATAATACTACAAAAACATCACAATAACCACACCTAAATAACATAATAACACATAAATGACACTATTCATGGGAACTTATGTCTAGAAACATATACAGAACAAAATAAACCCACAATAATACTAGAATAATACATCAATAACAATATCCTAGAGAAGTTCCATTCTTAAACGTTTAAAGGACAAATAACACTACAACAATACTATAATAACCTCATAATAATATAAAAAATACTCAATTCAAACTTAGGAAACACTAATAAATTCATAAGTATTTCACGACTATATAACCCTAAACCACAAATATAACCGCACAAACTATAAAACTTTAACATAAACAATGGCTTCATGATAATGGACACATTTCAAACAAAGCTAAACTCATATCGATCTCAAATTCATTGCTTTTGTCTTCGAAATCCATCATCAATATATTTTGGTCGAGAGAGGAGTCCATCGTGTCAGCAGCTCGTGCAAGATAGCAAATGAAAAATGCACCAACCTACCTAAAGCAGAGGAAAATTTGCCTACAATACGCACACAGCGATGCGTACGATACCCAATCAGAACATGCCACATAAATTTTGGCGGTCCCACTGCGTTAAATAATTATATTAATTCGAAATAAAACTGCGCGTGATCCGTTACCCGGCCTGCGGTGTAATGCCTTTGTACCTCGATTTGTAACTTCAATATACCTCGCGTGGTCGGCCTGCTGTAACCCGATTGTAACCGCAGTATACTAGCAATGTACCTTCCTCGAATTTATCTTGGGTATATTCCGCGGTACAGTTTCATGTAACGCTCTTGTAACCGGAGTAAACCCAAGATATACCTTCCGCAGTATAGGGCTCTGTAACGTGCTTGTAACCGTGATATACCCCAGCTATACTCCGCGGTACAAAGCCATGTAACACGCTTGTAACCGCGATATAACGCAGATATACCTTCCGCGGTAAATAAAAATGTAACGCGATGGTAAGTTTTTTGTAACCTGCTTGTAACCTTTCCATTATATCGCCGGTGTAACCTTCCTGAAACATCCATATAACGCTGAACCGCCGGTATAATCGTATTGTAACCTCTTAAGTACAATTTATAACCTTCTTATAACCTCAATAAATTGAGTTTTATAACCTCGGTATAAGGTAGAAACCTCCACAGTAACTCTCCATTTTTGAAAACAGGCAATCGCGCGTGCTAGGGTTTGCCGTCGACGTCTTCCTTTCGTAGAGAGTGTGGATTGCTTAGGCGAAGGATCACTAAAATGCAAGAGGTAAGCACCGAGACCACGAAGACTACTTCGTTAGAGGCAAATGTCGCGGAGTTGGGAGAGCCTAAGAAAACCAAATGCGAGGAGGCACCGCAAAAGGTCAAAGGCAGTCGTAAGGAGAAGAATGAGTCAAAGAAGAAGAAAGATCTTGAATCTAGGTAATTTGTAGGGTTTTGTTTTGAATCTGTAAAGCTTAGGGTTTCATTTCGAATCTTTAAAGCTTGGTGGTTATGTTTTTGGTTTAATTTTGAAATTCATCCTTTTATCATAATTTGATATTAGCCCATTATGATGTATTATTGTAGGTTAATCAGCGCAAAATCAATGAACTACAGTTGCCGTCCATCTGGAGTACGAGAAGTCCTTGATAAGGTTCGACCATCAGTGGACGAGGAAACATGGAGTAAATTGGAAGAACTAAATTTAGCTCATTTTTTGAACTCCCGCCGCACCCTCAAGATCATATTCTGACAATGCACATAATAAATTGTTGGAATATTGATTGAATGGCATTCCACCTTGGAGGGAAAGAGCTAAAATTTTATGCTAATGAGGTTGCACTTCTGATTGGCATGTCAAATAGAGGTTTCCCTGCATACTCAAGTAATGCCCCGCCAGCTAGGATGGATGCGCGACAAGTAAAGACCGCACTACTGAACTATTCAGCAAAGGAGTCCTAGAATACCTTTTTACAATTAATAATAAAGTTTTTAATGTCAAATTTACTTTTTCCCTCAAGTAACTTCAGAATGTCACAAGAGTTGTTGTCTATTTGTGAGGATGTTGAGTCATTTACAGCTTATAACTGGACAGCAACTGTATGTAATTTTCTGACCGAACAACTCAATATATGTGCCACGAAAATAAAGAAAGATCAGCCGTTGGGATACATTACTAGTTTTGTATTCCTTCTGATGGTTAGTACTATTCATATAAGTTATGAAGATTAATATTAATATAATTAACATCATTTATTAATTAATTGCAGTGAATTATTATATCATGTTTCATGCAGCTGTGGTTTTATGAGTATATCTCCTTAGTCCTCCTAATAGTGTCTGAGATTAGGCCAAGAATACTGAGGTGGCCAGTTAACGTAAAGTGAAATTTGGTTAAGATACAACTAGCCTTTAAGAGGCTGACAGGCACCGAGGTGAGGTAGTTATTTATTTATTTCATTTACATTCTTATTATAATTTGGTTATAAATTCATTGTGTTTGACTCTATTTATTGCATTGCAGGTTTATGATCATTTCATTGAAATAAAAGACAGCGAACATCAATTACTTGCCCCATATCGTGATGAAACATCCAGCCCCAAAAAGCATCTCCCACAACAGGACAGTCATTCCCGACTACAATCTCCCACATTCATTCATGTTTCTAATATAGTTCCTTACCGCAGCGCGCCAGAGTCAACACATGCCCACACATATACAGATACCAGCCCTTCTATTATTGGTCTCCAAGAAATACATGCACTGCTTAGAGATCATCATAAATTGTTCATAGACTTCAAAGGCGAAGTTGACAAGCGTCTTACAAATCTAGAAAATACAATTACAGAAATAAAAGCTGAAGTTATTTGTTTACATAAAGTAATAAAAGAACCAGGTGGGGAATTACCATTGAAGCGGGTCACATCATCCCCACTAGGTAGCTTAATTCGAAGGATTAAAGTCAGAGAGGATAGAAGGAAACGACAACTCAGTTCCCCATACATGGTATTTGAACGAAAAAAGAAAAGTAAACCAGCCCAGGCAGTTACTGAGGAGATTGAAGAGGTATATAAATTTCAAACTCATGATAAAATGAAGTCAGAGTAATATAACAGAAGAGAGATTGTTGATTGGCGTTGGCATAATCTGTTGAGTTCTGCTTCAGAAGTCAGCCTTTCGACTTAAAGAAGGGCTATATCATAAATCTTATGTTGAACTAATTTTTAAAATTGAAGCAGTTATAAATTTTAGCCTTTCGACTTAAAGAAGGGCTATTTCTTGATTTGTGTAGGTACAACAATAGAGCTTAAAGGGCGCATGCTGCGGAAGTTCAAATTTGTTGTATGATAGCAATATAATATACGATTGAAATGTTATGGCTATATAATATGACGTTAATATTATCAAAATCTGTAAAATAGATTATAAATTTTTTACTATGTTTGAATTTATCACTGATAATGTAATACAGGATTTTATCATATTAAAATTGATCTCTCCGCCCCTCTGTTGTCTGTGTGTAAATTTCCCCAAGTGTAATTGTATGAAATATTTGATAGATGCGTGAATAAATGCAAATGTTGTTGGTTAGTTTGACAAAAAAATTGCAATTTTTTTAATTTCACAGATGTTTGAATAAGCTGTCTTTATTTAAATTCCCCAAGCGAACCTTGTTTCGTTGGACCACAATGCCAATTCACATATGTTTGAATAAGCAACATCACTTCTAGGAGAGAACCTTGTCACTCTCAACTTAGTGATTTGTGTAATTTATCTTATTATAGTTTTGATAAAATTGATCTCTGTTTTAATTATTTTGATTATTCAGTGGTAAAATTTGTTTCATAATAATAATAATTAAAGATTTGGATGACCAAATGGCTGCATCATATCCTCTAAACCTCCCGTAAGATGTATATGCCTGAGCTAAAAATTTTTTGAATTTCTTCCTGGAAGCTTCATACAGCTACATATATTGATGCAGAAGATAAAAATCTTACTTCAAGTTGATTATATTAAAAATATTTGACATTCTTGCGAGAAGTCTCCTTTGAGCTAATAGGTTCTTTAAACAGCCATTAAACTATTGACATGCATTTTTAATAATAATTACTGCCAATTCTCATCTATGCGCAGAATTTCTAGGAGATAGTGGGGATCGCGATAAAGAGAATAACACCGAGAATGGGCTCCAACGTTCAACCAATGATGTTGAGATTGTAACAGATGGTCTTCTATCTAGACATCCTGATTCGAAGTTGGGCTCTCCTTCTTGTATCTTGGAGAATGATAGTTTGTTTCCCCTTCCTACTGATCTGATGTTGCATGTTACAGAGAAATATATGGTGCAGAACATGGACGTTTCATCAAAACAGTTGAATCACAAATAATAATATATTTCTTGTTTATCAAGATTGATAAAAGCATTTGAATTTCACTAATATTTTCAGCTCATTTTTTACATAAAGCGCACACAATTTGTCTAAATCATAAAGAATTTCTATCACCCACTAATATCCACAAGATAAAATTCTCCTACAGCTATAAGATTGATAAAAGCATTTGAATTTCACTAATATTTTCAGCTCATTTTTTACATAAAGCACACACAATTTGTCTAAATCATAAAGAATTTCTATCACCCACTAATATCCACAAGATAAAATTCTCCTACAGCTATAATTTGCTTAAGATAAAATTAATTTCTACAGCTATGATGCCCACATCTCTTACATAAATTCAGTCCATGGAGGCATTGTTGCCGCATCGATCGACTCTGTCATCATGGCAGTGAAGGATTCTCTATTCCGTAGGGCAAAGGAATTCCACAATGGATAACAATGTATTAGATAAAACTTGAAACCACCCCAAACAACATATGAAATCGAACAAATCACCATAAAATTTGAACCTGTGTTAGGAAATCAGGAAGTGAGCACATGGGTTGATGACACTGTGATGATTTTGGTTCTTCGGATATTGAAACATTTTTTTTCTGTATATACAATATATATGGCTGAAAATTATTAGTCTGTTGAAACATAAGAAAAGGGTTATAGTTTTCGAATATACCTTTGGTTCTTTTATTTTTCTCCCAATACCCTTTTAATCTCGCTTAGATATACCTTTCGACTGCATTTTGGCAGGATCATTAAGAGTTGATTCATTGTTGACAAGCTCTTTATTTTTCTTCTATATGCTCCTACCTCTAGAACCTTTACCAACCAGTATGTCATCAATATCCAATGACAGTTTCTTCATTGACTCTCTCATGTGCTGCTCAGCTTCTGGATTGCCCTTTGCTTTTTGGGTGCACTGATAAGCTGCTTTCTGCATGTGTGCTTGGAAAATTAGGTCGCCTTTAATATCATGCGAGGATTGTGACTGTTGCAGATGCATGTATCTAGAAATATTATACACATCTCTTTTTGCATTTTCAGACCATCACAATAATAAATATTTAACAGGTATCTTCTTAATATGTAGAAAGTTTAGGACCCTAAGAGAGTGTGAACATAACAGCCCCATCATTTCGAACTTCCTGCAGCTGCATTTTATATCCAAACACGAACTGTCGAAGTGAACAACCCAAGTAGTGTTGAACATGTGGTCATCCAAATTCTTAATAAAAAAACTCATTCTCATTGTCTGTAGATGTATGTAATTGAAGACCACATGACCCGTGTATAAACTCTTCCTCAAACATTGTGTACAGCTTTCTTGAGTAAAATGCAGCTGCCTGCCTCAGTATTGGGCTGCTCTTCGCGACAGGAGTAATCATAGATTGGTCACATTTGAAATCCTCGTCCTTTTCATTTTGCTTCCATGTTCTCATTGCATTTTCGATGCCCAAGAAACAATCTGTAATAGAACAAGTTGATTTTGAGACACCATGACATATGTTATTAGTTGATTCGCTCCTCAGTGTCGATAAAATTCCCATTGCAAATACATCCTTATTAAAAGTTGTAGGCCACTTATGTTTAATCTTGTACATATCATCTAACCAACTATTGTCCTGGAGATTACCTGTCTCAATCATCACCTTCCATGTATCAACAAATTCCTCTTCAGACTCGCATTTGCTCAAGCATTTATAAAAAAAATTATTGACAATCCTATTTCGCACGCCGCAATGAATCTTTGTAGGCAATTTCTTGTATATGTGCCATTGACATAATCTATGTCGTGTGTTTGGTAAAATTTCCGCTATTGCTCTAGCCATAGTCTGATCCTGATTAGTGTAGATTGTTATTGGATGATTATCACCCATAATACGNATCAATTCTGTGTTATTCAGAGTACTGAAATTCATAGTCTTGATTAAAACATGGTGCTGCACAATTAACTTCGCCTTGAAAATAAAATTTGGTTAATTTTAAAACAAATTGTTGTTTCTTTTCTTTTTTTTTGGTGAAATAAGACTATATATGTTGTAATTGAGGTAAGAGGACTTGACTTGGTCTTGCTTGGCTTGTTTGGCTTGGCTTGCATTTCCTTTAAACCAAAAGAGACTATTTATAGAAACTATGAGAGCTGTAAGTGGGAGGCAGGTAGATNTGAAATAAGACTATATATGTTGTAATTGAGGTAAGAGGACTTGACTTGGTCTTGCTTGGCTTGTTTGGCTTGACTTGCATTTCCTTTAAACCAAAAGAGACAATTTATAGAAACTATGAGAGCTGTAAGTGGGAGGCAGGTAGAGAAGAAAATAGAAATTTTTTTGTAAACGTCGAGGCGCTCGACGGTGTAATTTCTCGAAGAAATAAAATCTTCTGCAGCTCCGTGGACGTAGAAAAATTTGCCGAATCACGTAAATCCGTATGTCGCTCTGGTGTTTTTTCTCTGCATGCAATTTTACTCGTTCCATTTTTTACTCTATTGTCGTTGTTTTTCACAACAACTGTTATCAGAGCTTTGGTTCGAATCTAAGGAGGAACAATGGACGGAGACGAAGTGATGACCTCGAAGATCGAGAGGTTCAATGACATAGATTTTACTTACTGGAAGATGCAGATAGAGGACTACCTCTATGGGAAGAAACCTCATCTTTCGTTACTGGGAAAACAACAAAAAAAGATGGAAGAGGCGGAATGGAATCTGTTGGATCGACAGGTTCTGGGGGTTATATGATTAACACTGTCGAGATCGGCTACCCACAACGTCATCAATGAGAGGACTACTGCAGATCTCATGATGGCTTTATCAGGTGTGTATGAAAAGTCATCGGCGAATAACAAGGTGCATTTGATGAAAAAGTTATTTAACTTGAAGATGGTGGAAGCTGTCTCTGTTGCTGAACACCTGAATGATTTCAATAATACCACAAATCAATTGTCGTCTGTTAAAATTGATTTTGATGATGAAATACGTGCACTGATATTGTTGGCTTCATTGTCAAATAGCTGGGAAGCCATGAGAATGGCAGTTAACAATTCTGCAGGTAAATCCAAGCTGAAATATGATAATATTTGTGATTTGATTTTGGCTGAGGAAATGCGTATGAAAGATTTTGACGAGGTCTCGTGTTCAAGTTCGGCGCTGAATGTTGATTCCAGAGGGAGATCACATTACAATAACTCAAACAGAGGAAGATCAAAATCAAATTCTGATCAGCAGGCAACCTGTTGAAATTGTGGCAAGGCTGACCATATAAAAATTAACTGTAGGAATCCTATGAAGAAGGAGAATGATGGTGCTAATGTTGTAACTGAATAAATATATGATGCACTATTTCNTATAATAACTCAAACAGAGGAAGATCAAAATCAAATTCTGATCAGCAGGCAACCTGTTGAAATTGTGGCAAGACTGACCATATAAAAATTAACTGTAGGAATTCTATGAAGAAGGAGAATGATGATGCTAATGTTGTAACTGAATAAATATATGATGCACTATTTTTGGCAGTTTACAGTTTTGTTGATGACCGAATACTGGATTCAGAGGCTTTCTTCCATACATCTTCCCGTCGGGAGTTAATGCGAAATTATGTTGCAGGTAACTTTGGGAAGATACATTTGGCTGATCGAAAAGCTCTAGACGTGGCGGGGATGGGAGACGTTGATATTGCACCCCTTAACAAGAGCAAATGGACTTTACAAAAGGTCAGCACGTTCCTGAGTTGAAGAAAAATCTCATCTTTGTTGGGCAGCTCAATGAGGGTGGTCATTCGGTAGTGTTCTCAGATAGCACNTTGCACCCCTTAACAAGAGCAAATGGACTTTACAAAAGGTCAGCACGTTCCTGAGTTGAAGAAAAATCTCATTTTTTTTGGGCAGCTCAATGAGGGTGGTCATTCGGTAATGTTCTCAGATAGCATCTGGAAGGTTATCAAAGGAGCATTAGTATTGGCTCAGCGTAAGAAAACTGACACATTATATATGACTACAAGTTTATTCAGACGTGGACACATGAGTCAGAGGTGCATTATGGAGAAGCAGAAGAATGTTTATTTCCTGAAAAGTGGCAGAGCGTCAAAGGCAGGAAAATCAGACATTGTACAGACAAATGGTGGAGAAACACAAAGCTATGAATAAATCTTGCAAGATGAGAATTCAAGCAAGTGGGAGCTGACCAAGAAGGAGGAGACATATTCTCTGCCAGAAAATCAGACTTGGGAGCTGACAGAACTTTGACCAAGGAAGAAGGTATTGCACAACAAGTGGATGTACCGGGTGAACTGTGTTTGGTGGCGGTAAGAAGTACAAGGCTGAACTTGTTGAAAAGGGCTTTCAGCAGGGGCACAATATTGTTCATGCAATGGGAGTTGCAAGCAGATACAAGAGTAACCCAGGAAAGAGCTTGGTGGTACGAGGCTACTTTGACGATGATATGTCAACTGAGGGTGTTACTCGTGAGAAGCTGAAGTTGTGCTCAACTTCTGCTGGTCTTCTGGCATGAAGACAGAGGCTTCGAGTTGCAAAGGTGGAGGATACCATGTTTGAAGAAAATGGTCGGTACAGCTAATAGTCGATGCAGCGAGTAGTTGATGAAGTTAGTGTCTCAGTTTCCAAGTGGGAGAATTGTTGGGTAATGTGGAGATCCGGTCCACAGAATTTAATTAGCTTCTTAATTAAGTATCTCACCTACCGCTCACTTACCACACTCACCTACCGCCCACCTACCACATCTCATCTACCTCCCACCTACCGCTCTCACGGTTTCTATAAATAGTCTCTTTTGGTTTAAAGGAAATGCAAGACAAAGCCAAGTCATCTTGAGAGCTAAGAGAAAGAGAGGAAGAGAGAGAGAAAGGAAGGGAANCACATCTCATCTACCTCCCACCTACCGCTCTCACGGTTTCTATAAATAGTCTCTTTTGGTTTAAAGGAAATGAAAGTCAAAGCCAAGTCATCTTGAGAGCTAAGAGAAAGAGAGGAAGAGAGAGAGAAAGGAAGGGAGAGAAGAAAATAAATATTTTCTTGTAAACGTCGAGGCGCTCGATGTAATTCCTCGAAGTATTAAAATCCTCTGCAGCTCCGTGGACGTAGGAAAATTTGCCGAACAACGTAAATTTGTGTGTCGCTCTGGCGTTTTTCCTCTGCGTGTAATTTTACTCGTTACATTTTTTACTTTATTGTCGTTGTTTTTCACAACATTATGATGGAAAAATCGAAACATTTATGTCTGGTTTTTAGAACCCTAGACATATATGCATCAACTACTTGAGGCAACCTGAAGTTTAATGAATAAACATATATTTTGAAAAAAAAAAAATTTAATTTTCTTCATTTAGCTTGTGTGGCTATGACATTGGCTGGCAGATGTTGGCTCAAGCTTACTTCATTCATCTCACAAGATATCGTCANTGTCGTTGTTTTTCACAACATTATGATGGAAAAATCGAAACATTTATGTCTGGTTTTTAGAACCCTAGACATGTATGCGTCAACTACTTGAGGCAACCTGAAGTTTAATGAATAAACATATATTTTGAAGAAAGAAAATTTAATTTTCTTCATTTAGCTTGTGTGGCTATGACATTGGCTGGGAGATGTTGGCTCAAGCTTACTTCATTAATCTCACAAGATATCGTCTGTGAGCTGAAATTGGAGGTGTGAATTATGAATAAGAGGGATTGAAAAATTAAAGATAATTAGTCAATAATTAGATGAAGTTTCTTTGGTCTTTAAAGTTTGTAAAGTAATGAGTATTTGGTTAAATTTTTTTAAAGAAGTGCTGTCCTTTTGGCTGAAATGTGAGAACTATAGCTTTTTTTGTCAATTCTTTTCTTGATGTTATACATACGTTGTGTTGATTATGTTTGATAGTTGAATTATGATTGATATGCATTTATAGGTGGTAGTGTTTATACTTATTCATACACAATTTTTTTTTTTTTATGGTGATAGGTACAAACCAGATGTAATTAATGGTGACATGGATTCAATAAGAGCAGAAGTGAAGGATTACTATTCTGATTTGGTATGAAATATTATTTGATGACTTATGTTTTGTGTTTTTTTCTTTGTGTTGTTCTTGTGAGAATCTGAAATCATCTATGACATTTTTACCAATTCGTGCTAAAATTATGCTTCTAATGCTTTTAGCAATATAAAAAAGTTTTTAAAATCATAAAAATTAAATAATGCAATTTATGATGAATTGAAAAAAGCCTAACCAGAAGGCTAGTGTAGTCTCTGCTCATCCATGCGAGAGTTATCGTCATTTCTATTCTCAAGATAGGCAATTATCTCTATTCTGTTATAGTATGAATAGGTGAAAGTTTAGGTTATTTATATCAAAGGAAGAATAATAGGTTGCAGCCGATATGAGAATAGATTTAACACTGATCTCGAGCTGGTCTAGTGGTGGCTCAAAATCGAATGGAACTAGTAGCACCAAGCGCAAAATTAATTCGTGCTTAGATTTTGAACCAAGTATGCCAGAATTTGCTCAATTTCTTTGGCCCATTTTAAGCCAACTCAAATGCTTGAAATCACCAGAAATGAAATTGAAAAAAATTACCAATGCTATTATTTTACCCTAATCATCACAAATTTGGTTATGCAGTTATTCTATTTAAAGCAGTATATTACAATTTTTCATCATAAAAAATTAATCACAGATTCAAATTTTGAAAAAAATTATACATCTTGTTTATTCATAAACAAAATTAAGATAACATGCAAGCAACTTATGTAGGTTATGATAATATAAATTATGGGCATTTACATACATACCACATAATTTGTATGTATTTTTATATCTAACATCTAAACTTTCACATTTACATGCATATAACTCAATTCTTTAATACGGCATAAAAAATACCACCAACATTACCTATATAAAAGTGAAACACACCTTTTCGTGAAAGTGAAATACACCTTTTCATGCATAGGTTTATGAGACCAAGGTGTTACAAGTGTAAATATCAAACTTTGGGTGTTAGATATTTAAATACATAAGAATTGTGTGGTTTATATGTAAAGTTTCCTATAACTTATAATTGTGAATGAAATGATGAGCAATCATTTTCTTCTCAAATGCAACTTTTTGAATAACTTCATGTGCGAAGAAAACTGCATTCATCTTCCTTTACAGATCTTACAATTTAAAATCATTCTAAGAGTGTGTTTGGGGCGACGGCTATTTTTCTAAGAAGCAGTTGTAAAGCTGCTTCCTGGAGAAGCAGCTTATCAGGAGCTGTCAGAAAACTGCTGATGAAGAATCAGTGATCTGTTTAAGAGATCTGTTGTGATACTGTTATTTCTGATGAGAAAGTCTGTTTTGCCCCTATATATATAATATATTCAAATAAGTGCAGTTTTTCAGAATAATTACAACTAAATAACAGAAAGATGTTCTACCACAAGAAAAACATCAGTAAAATGCAAAATAACAGTAACCAACAGTCCTAGAATGATGGTCGTCTTCAAGTTCTGATGATCGAATCGAGTCTTCAGGACAATCTCCTCTCCTTGCTAACATCTCTCTTCACATGATCATGGTTTGGTGGAACTCATCAGTGTCATCAACCCGACGGAAATAGTCGCAATCAGTAAGAATCTTGTTTCTGGGACAAGAGTACGATCCTCTCCCGTAGCTGTCTTTCCTTCTTGATTGGCACTGAATCACCTATCGCCACAATGACAGAGCGAAACTTTCGAACTACATGATGCTCTTGAACTCATATTTTCTGTCATTATAAAATACTATAGCTCCAATTACCAAAAAAAGCAATATAACCTTCAATAAATATCAAAAAATAAATTGTCTTAAAATTAAAAATAAAAGCTTATCAGGGTACATAAAAGAGCTACAATATAGATTGCTACAAATATTTGGAACATATATATCCAGAGAACCAACGTAGCGTTGACATATGAATCATCAACAATAAATTAGCAGGTGATATCACATAGTACAGTCTTTGCGCTCACCAAAATATCAGTAATCAAATCTCTTAACTGCATCATCTCCTGACGCTTCTCCTTCAAGACTTTTGTACTCGTTAATCTTGAAGCGCTAAATTTCGGCCCGATGTTGGTTAGCTTCCTCAGGCATGTAGGTAATCTTCATTTAAGACTCTAAAATCGATATTATCTCATGATGGATGTCTTCGTATAATATTATGGAGTGATATTGTCGCAATAATTTATCTTCATTTTTTTTTGAACAATGCGTAGGCATATTTCGGATTATGACATACTTTTTTCTCCATACACCGAGTGCACTTTCGATGACACTCTGTAACGACGAGTGTCTTTTGTTGAAGAGTTCATTCCTCCCTTTACTCACCTGACTGCTGCTCTCAAAAACAAGAAGTTGATACCTTGTGTCAGAAATGATTTCAAAAACCTCATTGTAATGAATTTTTTGAGTCGACTAGGTTATATTTTCTTGAATAGTGACAACTTTAGTGGATTTACTCAAATGAAAATATTGTATTGATGGCTAAAATGTACCAATCTTGAGGAGGCTCAAAATCAAATCCATGATATCAAAACGAAAATAAATTTGGTAGAGAGGATTTAAAAGTAGAGCTCGGACTCAAATCCATGATATCAAAAAGGGCATCATTCAGGATCACCAATTGTGTACTTTAGGCATAAAGACCAGACAATATCTGTACAAAGTTGTAGAGCTGTTTTTTTCAATTCACAATTGGTAATTATTTGAGCGTTTTGTTTTGTTTTATTCCATCATTGCTCTACAAAATATTTCACAATAAAAGTAAAATGTGTCACAAAAAAAAACTCCAAAAGCATCACTGCAAATGAAAACCAATAAACCAACAGGTTCACAAAACATCCAAAGCAATAAGATCAGATAAATCTCAAAAACTATGGCAGACAAGTTAGCAGAATTTATTTTCCTGTATGTTCATGCAGGAGAAGTTACGGGAAGTTAGATACATATGAATACTATTTTTCTGCTTCGTTGAGAATTTGTTTTTGACTTGTTTTTTATATGTTTGTTCTCATGTTGGTAATTGTTAATTTGTTTGCTCTTGCCTCTTTTTCAGTCTAGAAGAACATTTAGTGGCAGAAATTTGAGAACTGGTTCCATTTTTTTTTTTGAAAGATTTTTATCATTAAAAATGCATATGTTCTGATGCAAACTTAAAGATTATATGCATATAAGTTATCATCAATCATTTTTCTCTGTTTCAATCACACCAGTCAAATCGTGTTCTTCAACAAATCATTAGAGCTCGGTGAGATCTCTTAATCAAAAAAGACTCCATCCAAAATCACCATTTTTTCCATTTATTCGAACACTTCTATGTGTTATCTAACAATAGGTAGTATCTGTCGTAAAACTTACTTGTCAATTTTAAAATTTACAAATGGTAACCGATTGAGTGTCTTGATAGTTATTTTCCATCATCACTTTAAATAACTGTTGAAAGATCTCGTCAATAATTGTGATTGTGTACCATATTTGTTATACTCAATATTTAGAAGTTTATGAACTGTACGAGTAATCTTAGGAATCTCTATTTATTTACTTCTATATTATGTTAGTTAGTTGAATAGTATATTTATCCTTAATAGGGAGATTAGCTGTCTTTTTTGTTCCTAGTTAAGCTCTTTAAATAGTTGTAAATCAATATAGAATAATCAATATAGAATATCTCCGAGGAAGAGGAAATATTGGTTATATCACAGATGATACTAAGCAGCCTGACGTGAATGTCAAAACTTATGTCATTTGGGATGCGGAAAACTCAATGGTAATGACATGGTTGGTCAATTCCATGACTGAAGAGATAAGTGCAAATTACCTGTGTGACTCTACAGCCAAGGAATTATGGAACAATGTTTCAGAAATGTACTCTGATCTTGGAAATCAATCCCAAATTTACTAGTTGACTCTACGACTTGGGGAAATTTGCCAAGGTGATGATTCTGTAACAAAATATTTTAATTTTCTTAAGCGGATTTGGCAGGACCTGAACTTATTCAATGATTATGAGTGGAAATCAAACGATGACTGCAACCAATACGATAGTGGATATTGGTTGAATCTTCAAATTTCTTGCAGGTTTAAATGTTGAATATGATGAAGTCCGTAGTCGAATAATTGAAAGAAATCCCCCGCCTCTAATTGGTGAAGCTTTTGCGGAGGTAATGAGAGAAGCGAGTCGGAGACATGTGATGTTGGGGAGGAAAACTGCAGGTTCAATTGTGTTCGTGGAAGGATCAGCGCTGGTCATTGCTGAAGCTCAAGTAAGCAGTAAAACTTCTCACAACCAGCGTGTAGAATACAAAAACAACATGCAATGTGACCACTATGGAAAGTCATGCCATACTCGCGAAAATGCTGGAAGTTGCATGGTGGAAAAAAATATGTTGAACATAGCACACCTACAGCAAATGAGGCTGAGTCATCTCCATTTAGTAAAGAGCAATTAAGGGTCTGTTTGGGGCAGCTGCAGCTTATCCAGCTTCTGCTGATAAGCAGCTTATCCTGATAATCTGCTGATGACCAGCTGATCCGGATAAGTTGTCTGGCTGTTTGGTTAACGTGTCTGGAAAACAGCTGATTGTGAAAATTTGACCCTTTTGCCCCTGGTCTGAATAAGCAGTTTAGCTGTTTGGTTTGTGCGTTTTGTAAACAGCTTATTTGTAAATTTTTTGAGTTGAATGAATAATCTGTCNACGGGGGGAATATTCCCCGTGTTACTGCGCCGTTTTTTTTTCTGCGTCGCGCGGGATATCGTGACGTGATTTTATTGGCTACGCATGTTCCTCTACGTGCGTAGTACTGATGTAATATTTTTTCTATCGCACACATCGCTGCGTGCGTATTAGGTAAACTTTTTCCCTGAAAAAGATAAATAAAGTGGGAAAATTCCTACAGACCTCGTTAATAAAAATCTAACATTTTTTCTTTTTTAAATGATCCAACCGAATAATTTTACCCTTGACGAAAACAAAGCAGTCTCAGGTTTTCGTCCAGCAAAATTCATTGCGTCTTTTTCTCGTGGCATCCTGATTGAGGGACGTGTTCATCCCAATTTGGGGGCTCTGGCGATCTGCAGTGGCGGAGAATCCTGGAGTGTTGTTCCGAGCAGTGCATGGCGGAGAAACAACTGATTGTGGTGGTGGAGGGCACGGCTGCTCTTGGGCCATACTGGCAAACTTTGGTATCCGAGTACCTTGAGAAGATCCTCAGGTATTGTATTCCTTCACAGGGTATCTTACTGGATCTCGCACTTGTTTGTTTCCCATGTTTATTGATGCATTTTGCGAATCTTTTACTATCTTGGACTGATCCTTTGTACATGGAAATTGATAAGAAACCGAGAGAATTTAGATTATCCTCCACCTTGAAGTTCGCCTGTTTAACAATTTAGCCTTCCTTAAGCTCTTCTTCGATAAATTCCAGAAATTCTTGACAATATTGTGATTCTATGGCTCAAGGTCGATGGGAGTGCTGAAACGGGCTTACTTATTATTGTTAAGTTTATGCGACATAGCGGAAAGAACATGAGATGTGTTGTTCTTGTATTTGTTGATATTTCTTCTCGATTTGGTTGTGGTTCTGTGTACAGGGATGAGCGTCTCAAAGAAGAATGATGCCTTAAATTGTATCGCATAGGGGGTTATCTTGTTTCTTTCTGTTAACAATGCTAATAGTAGCTGTTGCAACTTTATTTCAATATATTTGTCTTTTAGCTGCTATAAGTTATAGAAGAAAGACAAGCGGGTATAAAGTTGTTCATTCTTGAAAAGGAATCATACCGTGCATGCCATGTGTGCCCTATTAGCTTTATAGAGTAAAGGTGCTAATAAACATAAAAAATTGGGCGTCTCAATGTTCTAATCAGCGTGCTTCATTTCCTAATCCTACATCCACTGGTGAAACTTTCTTCCATCAAACCGATTGTCATGTGTTACATTTTGCAGTGGTAAGAGAAAGTGGGTGATGTATTGGGAATTCTAGTAGTTAAATATCAATTTGGACAACCCAGTCTCCAACGCTGGCGAGATAGAATTTTCTTCTGTCTCATGAACTTCATTACAACGAAAGGTTTCCTTAAACATTTGATTTTCTTATCAGATAGTAACATAGATTAATTAACTTGCTCTTACATGAAGATTTAATTAAGTCGAAACATCAATTTGGTATATAGAAATCATAATATATTATTATTTTTAGATGCCATTTCCAGTGTTACTTATTTTGTTTCTTGCAATGTTAGTCATCTAAATATTTTGCATTTTCCGGTTAAATTTTCTCAGTCTTTCTTATCACATCAGGGACTGCTTTCTCTCTACTGAATTTACTTGTTCATGTGATGGCATACTTATACAGTGATATGGTTTCATATTTTTACACTGCATTTAACTATACTATTCTTTAATCATCAAACTATCAACATTACTGAAATTAAAGTTTGTAACTATTCTTGTGTATATAATGTGGATGATTAAGTAAAGTATAGAAGGTTTTCCGTTATTTTTTTGTATAATGCTTTTGAAGTTACTTCTTTTTGTGAAAGGATTTATTTTAGTTATTGAAAGTTGATATGGGCTTGCAGGTGCTTTTGTGGAAATGAATTGAATGGACAGGTATGCTGCAGTATTGAATAGTATTCTAATGTTCACTTAGTAAAACTGCTTTTTTTAATGTTGTTTTGAAAGGTGAATGATATGAATTTTTATCTAATTTATTGGCTTTCGGAACTTGAACTGGGCATTTGAAATAAATTTAAGCTGTTGATGAGGAATCGTTGTTAGTGAAAATAGTGTTTCATTGTTCTTTCGATGTAACTAGACTGTTTGTTAATGGTATTAATACACTTAATTTATTTTCAAGCTTTTAATTGATTGTTGATAGTGTGGAACATGTAGTTTGGAGAACTCTCTGTCGTGGTATATGTACCATTGCTATGATATTTGTTTTTAATTGAGACTATAAGTGCTTTGTAGATTAAAAAATTTCAAATCAATACAACAACAACAACAACAACAACAACAAAGCCTTAATCCCACTACGTGGGGTCGGCTACATGAATCCTTTTTCTCCATTGCGTCCTATTTNGGTCGGCCACATGAATCCTTTTTCTCCATTGCGTCCTATTTAGTGTCATATTTTCATTTAGTTCTAATAAATTAAGATCATTTTTAATACAATAAGCCCAAGTCTTCCTAGGTCTACCTCTGCCTTTCTTAACACAAGTCGGCTCTAAAACATCTACTCTC
>JXCR01148700.1:201601-232942 GCA_002079205.1 Phalaenopsis hybrid cultivar | reverse complement strand
TCTAGAAAACCTACCTGTACCTTTCTCTTTTATATATCAGCCCTTGGATTTTCTTTTTAAATATATATATATATATATATATCTTCGAGAGACATCACAAAATATAAATAAATCAAAAAATGGGGGAACAAATAAGAAGGGGCCGGCGATCCTATAAAAAAGCACATGAATTGCAATATGAAAATCATAAAGAAATTGATCCAAAGGTACAGGATCTTGATCCATGTATTTTATGTTTGTTGCTGTGATAGGAGAATTTTAGGCACCACTGTGGAAGAGAGAGGGAGAGGGAGATAGAAAGTGAGGGACTCAACACATTTTGTTTAAATTTTCAATGACGAGGCAAATTTAGGTTGACCTGTCTTTCTGGTTCACACCATCTTTTAGCATTCCGGTTGCTTAGCAGGCTGCTTATGCTGTATTCATGGTAGTATACTTTTGAAATTTTATGCTATCATATCCATGTTCCTGTTACTTTCTAAATAACATGCGTAATCCAAATGATTGTTTTACAGTCTAGTATCTTTAATGGAATACATGTCTGTGAAGTTTCAAAGTTTTCATCCCCGAAGTTGCATATGACAATTACGAATTTACTGCCTGATTAGAATCTGATCTCTTCTTCTTGGAGGTTTTTTGTTTTTCTTTTTACGTGTTCATCTGATTGCTATTTTCTGCAAGATACCTTAGAAACGTTTTTGGTTGTTTATGTTCTGGAGGCTTTTGACCATCATCTAGTGCTGCTTGCAGATGTTCACAGTTTCAAAAAATGGCAGCCAGAGTCTTCAAACAATTGATAGTCAGAAACATTGCATCCTAGTTGCTGCAAGCAATCCTTATCCGCTAGCCACTACTGTCTATTTTCCTCCAAACCTAGGCGCTGAGCAAATCGAGAGTCCTGAAACACAAACTGGAACATGTCTTGGTGATGCAGAGAGTGTTGCGATGTCATTTGGTCAGGTTATCGTCAAATTATACCATTTCATAGTTCAAGTCCATTTTTCCAATTTGTTTTCTTATATATATCCTTTTTTTTTCAGTACTTTGTATCATTATCAGTGATTTGTCCAAGGCAGCTACCAAAACTTCGAGCAATATATAATGCGGTATGCGTATCAACTCTTTATAGCTTTTCGCGATTGCTGGAATATTGTTATATTTGGATTCATTTCAACTTAGCTACTACATCTATTTTACTTAGCTATTACATCTATTTCTATGTGCTTTCTCAACTTAACTACTACTTAATCATAAAATAGGACATAATAACCTAGCAATTTAAAATAAATTCGGCACAAAGAGTCTCTCTCATATTCCTACTGTCCTTCATAAAAATAAGAACATCGTAAGTCCCTGAGGTTAGAATTTTTAACTTTAAAAGTTTTGATCACTCTAATCACTTAAAGAGCCTTAATTGGAATCATGGTTATAACGATTTATTCTCTCTAATTTTATGCTCAATTATATCCATATTATCTCATTTCTTGTACTCATTTTAAATCTCAATTTCTTTCCTTTTACTCAATTAATATTGATTATTAAATTTTTAATGATGACTATTAATGCGTGCTAGAAAATTCGCGGCGGTAGAGTAATGGATTATCGTCTCAGCGTTGCGCGAGGATTCAGCACACACTCAGATGAAAATGAATCAAGCTCTGATGGCACCATAAATTTTTACGTGGAAAAACCACCGGGCCTGACCCAGTTGTAAAAATCCACTATAAGTTAATAATTATAGATGCCCCTTGTCCCACAGGCGGGAATGGATTACTAGCTTTCTAGGTTACAACGTCGACTGACGACGTCTAGTTAGCGGTGTTCAATGGAGGTCGGCGGTGATCGACAGTAGTCAACGTCAATCGATGATAGTCGGTTGCGGTCGACGGAGGTCAGCGGTGATCGACGAAGATCAACGGTGCCTGCGGTGGTAGACAGAGGTCGGCGGTGGTGGTCGACGGTGATCGACGATGACGAGGATGATCTTGGACTTGAGCTCCTTCTCAAAGCCTCAAGTTCTCTCTTAAGCCTCTCCCCTCTCATGTGAGGGGTGAGATTCTATTTATAGTGTTTTGAGTGCAATTAATGCAAGAATATGAACCTTTTTGATCGGACGGTCCGGAGAGCTTCCCTTGATCAGATGACGTTTGATGGACATTTGAGTGCCTTAACGATGTTGGAATTGAGCAATTTTAGGCTTGTTGGATTCGTCTTGTCGAGACGCTCGATTCGACTATGAACTTGCTAGATTTGACATCTGTTTGACCTTTCAAATGCCCTAAAAAATTCTTAAATAGTGGTTTAATGGCTTGATCCAGGCTTGATTTGACTCGGATTGGACTGACGTTCATATCATTAGGTCCGTCTCATCGTGTCGATCAGTTTGACTATAAGTTTGCTGAAATCGGAGCTCCGGATGACTCTTAATCGAAGTTTGAATGTTTATTGTTCAAAAAGTTGCACCGAGATTCGTGCCGGATGATGAAAATTTATTGGTGGTGTATCAGTTGCCCTCCTATTTTCGGGTGAGTCCAATTTCATCGTCCGAAAATATCTAGATTAGAAGTTTTTTCATTTTTGTTGGGCATAAAAATTTTAGATATATAATTTATTACAATCAGTATATAAATAAAATTATTTTTTATCCAGGATAAAATATTAAGTTGAGCCTAGCTCAGTTGGTGGGTTTCTTTTGTCATTTGCAGGTGGCGCAAGATCAAATCCCACCAAAGGCATATATATTTATATAAATTTATTTTGTTGGGTGAAGGAGCGGGATCTGAAGGAAGCAGGCTTGGGCCCAGAGCAGAATCCGAAGGAAGGAGCGGGCCGGGCTGAAGAGGCGGGATCTGAAGGAACGGGCCCGACAGGACCTGAAGCTGGACCAACGGTGGGAGCTGAAGCGTTGCCCTGAATCCATCGTTGGGAGCTGAATCCGATGGGCCATAGACAACTAGGAATCCAAATTTAATTAATTAATTAAAAAAGAATCCCAAAGGCCACAAAGAAATAATTGACTTAATTAATAGAATTTAAAACAACACCTTATTAAATTCTACCATTTTATTATTATTATTATTAATGATTTTAATTAATTTTAGTCATAAAGGCAGAATTTGAAAGGTCAAAAAGCTGAAGGAATATGAAAAGTTTTTATTATTAATATTATATATATTTTTTAATAATGTGCATTTGATGCTATGTGTCATATCATGCCTATAAATAGAGACATTGGATGAGGGAAAAAATCACAAGTGAGAAGGAGAATAAAATTATCCGACGCTGCAGAGAATAGTTGCGGCGGAGAATATTTGCTGCGGAGAATATTTGCTGCGGAGCGAAGAGTTGTGGCGAGGCGAGAGCTGTGGAGAAAAGTTGCAGAGAAGAGTTGCGGCGAAGCAGAGCGTTGCGGTATAGAGTTGCGTCGAAGAGTCGAGAAAGTGTTGCGGTGAAGAGTTGTCGTGAAGCGTTGCGGTGTAGAGTTGCGGCGAAGAGTCGAGAAAGAATTGCGGCGAAGCGTTGTGGTGAAGAGTTGCCGCGAAACGTTGCGGTGAAGTGTTGCGACGAAGTGTTACGGTAAAGTGTTGCGGCGAAGCATTGGAGAGATGCAATGTGTTTCAGCGGCGACATGTTGCAGTGGTGTGTCGTGACAAAGCGTTGCAGTGATGTGTCGCTACGACGCGTTGTAGCGTCGTGTTTCGGCGACGAGTTGCAGCGGTGCGTCACGGCAAGGCGTCGGGGCGACGTGATGTGTTGTAGCAGTGCGTCGCGGTGATGCATTGCGGCGATGCAACGGGTGGTGGTGAAGCATCGCAGATTGTGTGCTCAATATTGAGGAGTGGTAAAAATGGTTCACTGAAGAAGAATTCGTAGAGATTTTTTTTAAATGCATAGTGGATATCTAATATCATTTAGAAATTCTAGTATGTAACAAGATTATCATGTGGATAAATTGCCAACGACTATTAACTTTTTCGATGCTATGCATCAGAGTGTTACTCGAAGATGTTAATCTGCATAAGATGAGCCAATAGAAGTCCACCGAGGTCTTATTAACCCATCCGAGGTTGTTTGTCGGAGCATTGCTCACTTACAAACCTGTTTGGAAGGGGTCATGTGTAGCCCATCAAGGACTGTTAACCTATTCAAGATTGCTTATCGGAGTAAAAACTCAACGATTATGGAAGAGGTTAGATCAAATCCCCCTGGGATTGATTGTGCTCTGACTAAGATACAATCAAAGTTGTGTATTTCTCGGGTCGAGAGCATGGAGTGACTCGAGGATGAGCCTTTATACTTTCTAAATATATCATTTATGTATAAGAAAGTAAGTGAATAATGTTTAAGATATATTGATTATGCATGAGTTACGATGTAATAACATATGTGGACTGCACGACTGAGATGTTACTGGTAGTACTTGCGAAAATTTTTTGCATTCCAAGTTCGAGGCAAGATTTTCCCATCTAAACCCTTGAGCTTGAAGGTTCCAGGCTTGATCATGACAGCCACGATATATGGGCCTTTCCAGAGAGGTAATAGTTTGTTGCGTTGGGGACTATGACCTGCGGCTTCAATACTACGCAAGACCAGGTCACCGAAAGAGATAGGTCGAGGCTTGACTCTTCAGTTGAAGTGGCGAGCAACTCTTTGGCGGTAGGAAACAACTCTAAGATGTGCCCCATCGCGTGTTTCTGGGAGATCCAAATGTTGTCGGAGCTTTTCCTCATTGCTATCTGAGTTGAAAGTCTTAACTCGTGGGTTCGGAATTCCGATATCAACCGGGATAACAGCCTCAGTGACGAAACACAAGTTATATGGAGTTTCCCCAGTTGGAGTACGCGTGGTTGTGCGATAGGCCCAAGGGATGTTGTGTAACTCTTCTACCCACTGCCCCCAGCCTTCTTAAGACGAGTCTTCAACCCCTTGAGCATCGTCCGATTTGTCACCTCTGTCTGCCCATTTGTTTGGGGATGCGTTACAGCAGTGTGCACCAACTGAATGTGAAGATCCTTGCAGAATGATGTGAATACCCTTCCAGTGAATTGAGTCCTATTATCGGTTATAATCTTTGTGGGGAGCCCAAAGCGATAGATGATATTTTTCCAGACATTGTTTGGCATTTGCTTCTGTGATCTTGGCAAGTGGCTTTGTTTCTACCCATTTAGTAAAGTAGTTGACAGCTAAGATGATGAATTTTCGTTGCCAGTAACTATCAGAAATGACCCCATGATATCTACCCCCCATTGGGCGAAAGACCAAGGATTTAGAAAAAAGTGAGTTCCACTGGAGGTGCATGTGTAAGATTGGAGTGTAATTGACAATTCTTGCATTTTTGCACAAACTCTAATGCATCTTGCTTGATTGTGGGTCAGCAGAAGCCTTGCCTCATTATTTTAAGAGCAAGTGCCCTACCGCCAAGATGCTCCCCACATAATCCGGAATGAACTTCTTGTAGAGCATAATCAGCTTCAGTTGAAGGAAGACACTTGAGATATGGACCTACTAATGCCTTCTTGTACAGTTCATCCCCTATAAGGATGAAGTTGGCAGTCATGCGTCGGATGCGAATTGATGTAGTAGCATCATCTAACAGTATTCCGTCTCGGAGGAAGGAGATGATGGGATCCATCCAAGATGGCTCCCTTGGGTCATCTATAAACAATATCTCCCATGGGCCATGGATGCTAGGAAAATGTATCTCCTCAATATACCTTCTTTTACAGAGATCTCCAGTTGTTGAAATTGCAAGCTTGGAGAGGGTATTAGCTCGGTGTTATGCTCCCAAAATATATGAATGAGCTGGCATGTTTTAATTTTGGCGAGAAGTGTTTTTACCAGATTGAGATACTACACCAGCTGTGAGTTATGAGTGTCAAATTCTCCTTTTAGTTGGGATGCAACGAGTTGGGAATCAGTGTAGATAATCACGTTTCGTACTTAACAGTTGATGACAAGCTTTAATCCGACGACAAGTGCTTCATATTCAACAACATTATTGGTGGTTGGGAATTACAAACGAAGTCCGTACTCCAAAATATCTTTCTTTGGGAAGATGAGTATTATTCCTGCACCAGCTCCTGAGTTTCCAGACGCTCCGTCTACATATAGTATCCACTGAGGTAACCGTGGAAGAGAAGAAGGTGGTTCATCAGAGGTAGGCACTGTACACTCTACCACAAAGTCAACCAACACTTATGATTTGATGTTTGGTCGTGGTAAATAGTGGATGTCAAATTCTTCCAATTTTACTGACCATTTAACTAATCTTCGCGATGCTTTTGGTCTTTGTAGGATAACCTTCAAAGGAAGTTGTGTGTAAACGACAATAGTGTGAGCCTGGAAGTACGGACAAAGTCTTCTTGCTAGAATACTAGGGCTAGTGCAGTCTTATTCGCCATCGGATAGCGACTTTCTGACGTAATATACTGGTTTCTCGATTGTGTTTTCTATTTTGACAAGGATAAAGCTTATTGCATGAGATGAAATAGCCAAATAGATATATAACATCTCTCATTGGACGGGCTTTGAAAGAAGGGGAGGTGAGGCCAAATATATCTTGAGTTGCTCAAAAGCAATTTGACAGTCATCTGTCCACTGAAAACCAGTGTTTCGAGCACCTCTAAGTATCTTGAAGAATGACAAATACTTATCCCCAGAACGAGCTAAGAAACGAGATAGAGCGACTATACGACCATTCAACCGTTATACCTCCTTGATGTTCCTTGGAGGCACCATCTCTCTCAACGCCTTGATTTTTTCTGGGTTTGCCTCAATCTCACGATAGATAACCATGAATCATAGAAATTTCCTTGATGTGACCCCGAAAGCACATTTAGCCGGGTTAAGTCGTAAGTCATACTGACGAATGAGTTGGAAACATTCCTCCAGATGAGAAATGTGTTAGGATGCTTTCAGGCTTTTTACTAACATGTCATCAACATAAACCTCCATTGTACGTCCGAGAAAGTTTTTGAAGACCTTGTTCATGAGTCGTTGATAAGTTGCACCAGCTTTTTTTAACCTGAATGATAGAACCTGATAACAGTATAAGTTCTTATGTGTTTGAAAAAAAGTGGCCTCCTCGTCCATTGGGTTCATCTTTATTTGATTGTATCATGAGTATGCATCCATAAAACTTAGCATTTGATGTCCAGACGTGACATCGACGAGTTGATCTATGCGTGGGAGGGGAAAACTATCCTTCGGGCAAGCTTTGTTGAGGTCTGTATAATCGACACACGCTCCATGAACCATTAGCTTTTTTCAACATGACAATATTGGCTAGCCATGCAGGATGATGTACTTCTCGTATGAATTTTTCTTCAAGAAGCTTGTTGACTTCTTGTTCAATAGCTTGTAAACGGTCTGGGGCAAAATTGCGCTTTTTTTATGACCGGTTTAAAGGTTGGATCTATCTTTAAAGAGTGTATGATTATTTCAGGGTTAACCCCAGGCATGTCGGTCGGGATCCATGCAAAAATATCTTGGTTCCTTTGGAGGAGATCTACATACCCCGACCTTTGCTCATCGGAGAGTAGGGAACCAAACTGCACTATTCTCAAGGGATGTTCGTTAGAGAGTGGGATGTGAACCAAGTCTTACATAGGAGAAGCCCGTTGAGATACATCTTCATCTCGAAGATCGAAGTTCTCAATGTTAAGTGTCATTGATGGGCGTGGCTGGGCTTGTCTGAGGTAGCTTGATTGTGATGTCTGTTGATCACCTCGCACGATGGCGATCCCTGCTGGGGTTGGAAACTTGATCTTCAAGTGTGTTACAGAAGTCACGTTGCCAAAAATTGTTTATAGTGGTCTCCCGAATATGGCGTTATATGCCGATTCTGATTTGACAACAATAAACTGGACGGAGTGGGTTATTTGTCGAGGAAAATCTCCCAAGACAACAGGGAGATTTACTGTTCCCTCGACTCTCACTGGCTGATTATCAAAACCATATAATGGTCCGGATGCAGGTTGAATTCTTTCCCTTGTCAATCCCAAACTAAGGAAATTTGAATAGAATAAAACATTGACAAAGCTCCCATTGTCGATCAGGATTCTCTTTACGTTATAACAGGGCTCTCCAATTCCTGTGCTAATTACGAGAGGATCTTGGTGGGGCACTCGAACTCCTTCCAGATCAGAATCATCAAAAGTTATAGGCTCGAGGCGCAATTTCTTCTGCATTGGTTCACCAGGTACGGTGACAAGGACTTGATCATTCAACAATGGGCCTCCTACAAGTGTTTGAATTTCGCCCACGACTGGTTGACTTTCATGTTGTTGTCTTTGTGTTTGTTGCCCCCCAGTATGAGCATTATCACTACCAGCTAGTTTGTTTTGTATAAATCGACCAAGATATCCTTATTGGATCAACCTTTCAATTTTTTCCCTAAGGAGCTTACAGGCCTTAGTGGAATGACCATGACTTCGATGAAAATGATAGTATTGTTCTTGATTTCCCGAGTTAGGTTTTAGGGGGTGAGGCCACTTAACAGATTGCTCATCGTTGATGACCATCAAGATGTTAGCACGTGACGTGTTGAGCGGTGTATACTCTTTCTTGGGTAGATATTCAGTTCGTTGGTTTGCAGGTTGAGGAAGGAGGTCGCGATTCTTCTGTTGTTTAGACTTTCTCCTTTGTGAAGATTGATTATTATCTCCAGTGTTATTCTTGTGCTTTCCCCCAAATTTTTCGAATTGCTCTTTATGTGCGTTGATGGCCTCATCCGCAGTGATTTGGGCCTCAACACAGTGGATAAGGCCGACATAAGAACGAACTGTCCCCCACATCAGTGATGAGTAAAAAGGTATTGGGCGGAGCCCCCTAAGGAAGACTCCTCTTAGTAACTCTGGATCCCCCCGGGATCTGATGGGCTTCAGCAGAAAACTTGCAGAAGTAGTCCTTGAGCGACTCTGCTTCACTTTGACGAATTCCCGAGAGATGGGATGAATTCTTGATGATCCTTCGATTTGCAATGAACTGCTCCGCGAATAGTTTGATAAACTCATTAAAGGTGTTTACAGTGCCCCCTGGCAGAGAGTAGAACTAGTTACGAGCTTATCCTTTAAGAGTAGCAGGGAACACTTGACACAGAAACCCATCAGAGGCACGCTGAATGTGCATGATGGTTCGATAATGATCAATATGTTCGTAAGGGTTGGTTATCCCTTCATATGTATCGATGTTCGGAAGCTTGAAGCCTGTTGGGATGGGGTATTGAGGATCGCATCTGCTAAGGGAGAAGATTCATGGATGTTACGGTGAACATAGAAGCGAGCCTTTTTTTCTAGGGGGAATTCTTCCCGGACGAAGCGTCGTAGTTCGTTACGAATGACATTATCTGGAATGACAGGAAGATGTGGCGATGTCGGGTGAGCTGCACGAGAAGGATGAGTGGAACTTGCGGTATCTAGGAGGTCAGCATCATGACCCGACAGAGGAATTGTTCCTTGAGGAGGCGGGCTGGTACGAGTTCCTCCGAGCGGTATGTTTCTTGTACGTCGTGGATCTAACGGTGTAGGCAACGACTGTTGAGCCCCGCGTAGAAGCTGTAGGATCTCTAGTTGAGACTCCTTTGTTCTACGCATTCGATCTTCTATGGAAGGACCCGAAACACCTTTGTTGGCAACATAACGTCTTCTAGGGCGGGAAGATGAAGAAGCATGCCGCCCTTGGCTTCGTGTGTGCTCCCTGGAACGATGGGTGTTGGAGCGGGATGCTCCGTTGTCTCGAACATTGTGACTGGTGGTCATGCAGTAAATTCCGTAAGTACTTTAGTTGTGAGATTGAAATTTTCCCACAGACGGCGTCAAACTGATGTGTGTGCTGAATCCTCGCGCAACGTTAAGACGATAATCCATTACTCTACCGCCACGAATTTTCTAGCACGCATGATAGTACCAACTTAATTACATCCTCAATTGTATATTATACGGGTAAGTGAGAAATATTTGTGTTTTTTTACTTATATTTATTTTAAGAAAATTTCTTGATCTAATTAGGAACGCCTCATCAATTGAGACGAGAATTGTCTTGAGGAGGGTCTCGTATTATTTGAGGCGTAAGCCACATGTTGAATCCAATGGGGCGTAAGCTTTAATGCAAATTTTTCATTATATTGCATAATGTTAAATTAGGGTTCTAAGAAGAGGTCCACTCATCAGCCAAAATGAGCGGCAATTGAGATTTTAGGGGTTTTTAAGGTATTTCATTTTTATACCCTAGTGCATTATGTTGAATATGATGAAATTTGTGAGGCGAACACAACCTTTTTTTATTTTTCATTTTTGTTAAATAGAGATAAGTTTCATTTAGAGAGAGAGAGAGAGAGAGAGAGAGAGAGGTGGGTAACTTGAGCTCTTTTGTACATTCTAACAAGATCCTTGTACGCAGTTTTTATTGTTGAGGGGGGATTACCGACAGTTTATATTGGGTTGGGCATGTGAGATGAAAAGAAAGAGGAGTTGTAATGCTATCTACAATTTATGGAGATTACTTCCACGATCTGGGTCAAAAGCTTGGGTTTATAAAGATGGAAATTGATTGATCTGGGTCGGAAGTTTGGGTTATTAAGGCGGGAATTGACGGTTCGATGAAAATTTTTACTTAATTACAACATTCTAGAAATTTATAGGATTTTCCGATGTTTTATAACTGAGCCAATATCAAAAAAGTTTTAAACTTAAGTACACCTAAATTTAATAATTTTTTTTTTCAAATTTACAACTAATATAAAAAAAAAAACATTTCTCATTATCTATGACTTTGGGCTCACAAAATCATTTTTGTCATCTGTTCAGCTTTAGGAGGTTTAACTAAAATTTATCATTTTCTATTTTGTGAGTGAAAAATCAATGATTAAATATGTTTTCAAACTATAGTAATTTAAAAAATTAGAAATAATATGCACGAGCAAATTTTATACACCAAATTATTATGAAAAGTAAAGTACAATAACATGCCTTACTTTTCGTATTACAATTTTCATAATTTATTTTATTTTATCATATAATATATTTGTTCTTTGTTATAGGTGTCACTGCATAAATGTTTACCATAAAGACACCCATTTCATTGTTTACGGTTTCAGGTCTCAGATGTTATGTAGCATGTTCTATTTTCATTTTGTGCACATATACATTTGATTCCATGGCTAGTATCATAAGCATGGATTCCATTCCGCATAGTCCTTCAATCATTTATTTGTATTATACACATCTTGCATTTCTTTCATCATACAATTGTTTATTATTTTTTATTTAATTATCTTATGTAGTGGTCATTAGGCATCGATGCATGAAAATGTTTCATAACTCTTACATTAATATGAGAGAACCTTGCAATTTATGAAAACAAAAAGACAACTTTTAACTCACAATTTTTACTAATAGAAACATTAATTGCTACATACAAGTGTCTGCATCAAGATAACATATTAAATTTTAAGCAAAAAAATTTCATTACTATAAATACTCACGTTATTTGGAAGACAAGTTGATGCTGTCACATTTTGTTAGGTGGGATGGGCACAAAACATATGCAGGATGGGATTTTCCGTCCTGTGGGAAACTAAGCTGACAAATTTTTGCATGTTGTTGGACCACCAGTTCTATGAGTCATTGTTTACCCTATTTTGATTTATGATTTGGTTTTAATTCGCGTCTTAGTATAAGTATATTGCTTAAAATCAGGCTTGATATTTTGAAGTTTTGATTTATACAATAGAGATTGTTATCTCTCTTTTTTTATTTTTTATTTTTTTTGATAGAGTGCTATATCATTGGTCTTTCTCAGTGATGTGCTCGTAAACTAATTCGATTTGGGCCGCGATCTCTTCTGGACGTTCAAAGACCCCTTATGACACCAATTTTTCAACAAAGTTACAGTTTTCGTATTTCAATTTGCTGTCCAGTTGCCGATTGCTACAATTTATCTATAATTATCATCTTTTCAGCCTCATTTCGTATCTTGTAACTTAACTTTTCTTTTGATCATTTCGTACCATTTACCAACCCTAGATCAGTGTAATTTGGTATTGGAATTATCTAAACCCTAAATCTTTAATGAATTTTTTTGGTCTTTTTCCCACTCATACACTTGAAATTTAGATAACCTAATTCATCTACTGAATCAAATTTCCTAACCCTATTCTTGTTCTCCCTCCCTAGCTCTAAATTGCTCTCTATCTAATTGGGGAAAGAGATATCATGCCGCCGAGGAGAAATAATATAAGAGATGGCTAGGAGCTTACAATGAAAGATATGCAAAGGGAGATTCTCTAACTAAAAAAATTTTTGTCGCATTTGGGAGGAGATAACTCTTAGCCATAATAGTGACTCGTCAGATTAAGACAAGTTAACTCCTTATATCAGGAAGTTTCCAGTGATGAAGAACTGATTCCCGAATGATTTGACATTGAACATCAGATAAGAAGCAATCATTTTTGGGTGGACTAATTTGTTGGATTTTTATATACGCATCTAGTTGAATGAATTCATTGATTGACTCTAAACATTGTATTAGTTTTTTGAATATAATTTAGGATGTTTCTAAGATAAGAGAGTCAAATTAACAATCATCGAACTTAGAATGAACGTTTCCTCGTGGGGACATGATCTGAAATGTCTTTATGTTGGGAAGGGAAGAGTATGATGATCACATCGTTTAATATGAAAATATAGATGTATCGTAAATATCTACTCCCATATTACTAGCATGACATGTTTCAAAAACTCCATAAACCTATACTAGAGTGATTTTCCTGATGAAGGGTATATGGCTGAAGTTAATCAACGTATGTTGAGATGTGAGTTAGTGAAGCTAGAGAAGAACAATGATGAGGTAGCTTAAATTGCTGAGGCCAAGTATTAGTAATGTGATGCAGTTGTAATCATATTGGTCCTTATTTGACGTACAAACCCTAGCCTTAATGGTGGATAAGCAACATCTTTATATGAAACCATTAAACCTACAAGTAGGGCTCGACCATGGGGTTAAGCAATAAGAGTACACCTACCAAAGAAACCAAATCAACTCCATGCGAGGAAAGATCAGCCCAAACTTGAGAGAAGGTGGGGGATCCAACACCTCCAAGTTCTTTCTAGCATGGTTTTGGGCATATAATATTTGATTGTCCCATTAGAAGAGTGATCTCTTTCACAAAGTAGGGAGAAGTGGAATAAATAGACAGTGACACCGAGGATACATGAGAAAGTGAAGATGTGGAGTGTCAATTTCTATACGATAAGGGAGAGATGCTAGTGGTTCTTCATGTTTTCAAACTTAGCCCAAAAAAGAGCAATAATGGTTTCAACACATTATTTTTCTTTCCCTTTGAACTGCTAATGGAAAATATTTCATTCTTATCATTAACATAAATACNACAAGGTAGCTTAAATTGCTGAGGCCAAGTATTAGTAATGTGATGCAGTTGTAATCATATTGGTCCTTATTTCACGTACAAACCCTAGCCTTAATGGTGGAGAAGCAAAATCTTCTTATGAAACCATTAAACCTACAAGTAGGGCTCGACCATGGGGTTAAGCAATACGAGTACACCTACCAAAGAAACCAAATCAACTCCATGAGAGGAAAGATCAGCCCAAACTTGAGAGAAGGTGGGGGATCCAACACTTCCAAGTTCTTTCTAGCATGGTTTTGGGCATATAATATTTGATTGTCCCAATAGAAGAGTGATCTCTTTCACAAAGTAGGGAGAAGTGGAATAAATAGACAGTGACACCGGGGATACATGAGAAAGTGAAGATGTGGAGTGTCAATTTCTATACGATAAGAGAGAGATGCTAGTGGTTCTTCATGTTCTTCAAACTTAGCCCACAAAAGAGCAATAATGGTTTCAACACATTATTTTTCTTTCCCTTTGAACCGCGAATGGAAAATATTGCTTTCTTATCATTAACAGAGATATTTGTGAAAACGTGGTGTCTATCTGAATGTTAGATAAGTTGAGCCTTGCTACACAAAAGCTCACCAAACGCTATTCCTTATTTTGATTGATGAAAGGGAATAAGATCATAGTTGATAGAAGATGCGCAGTTGAGTTTTTAGTGGAGAGAAGTTTCAAGATTAGATGTGATGTGATGTGGTATCCATGTATGTATCATATCATTTTGGGCCGTCCTTTGAAGTACTATCAACAGACATGTTGAGCCCTTCCGCAGAGAAGTGCCCCAAGACTTATTCCTTATTTTTGTTTGAAGAAATGGAACAAGCTCATAGTTAATAGAGGATCCCTAGGGGACTTCTCTATTATAGAGAAGTTTTATATCAAGATGTGGTGTGATGTGGTATCTATGGATGTGTTATATTATTTTGGGCTATCTTTCGCAGGACTGTTGGTGCACGTGTCTTAACGACTGAAAGAACACCTGTTCATTTGCCAATGATGGTAAGTGCATCGTATTTATATATTGAAAGGAGTTTGAGGTAAATTACATTCGTACAAAGTCTAAGATGATAGTGACGAGCCATATTTTTGCTGACATTGAGAGAAGCACCAATCAGACTAAAATTGCTAGTCCAATAAGGCAACGAGTTTGAGATGCCCATACCTGAAATAGTACAGCTCATGTTGAGAGATATTTAGGATGTTCTGATCGACTATCAACCTCTTAGGTTTTTAATACCGAGGCATGATTAACATGCCATAGATTTCATTATAGCATCAATTCTTTCAAATCAACCTTCTTACTGAATGCGGCCAGATGAGTGCGAGGAGTTACAGAAGTTTACGATAGACTTGATGATTAGACGCTTGATTTTTGAGATTATATTGTGTGCGGTTCTAGCTCTAATTGTATTGAAGAAGGATGGATCTCTCCGCATGGGTATTGATAGCTGGGTAATTAATAAAATCACAGTCAAATATCAATTTTTATCTCCTTGATTGGATGATCTACTGGATTAGTTACATTGAGCCAACATTTTTCGTAAGATTAATTTGCTTGGTGGTTATCAATAGATCTAAATGGGACTGGGAGATAAGTGGAAGACTGCTTTCAAAAGGTGGAATTGATTGTATGCGTAGAATATGATGCCCTTTGGCTTGCCCAATGTATTGAAAACGTTCATGATGTTGATGCTTTATGAAAAATTTATGATTGTGTATTTTGATGACGTTCAGGAGTATAACTGTTTAAAAGAGTATTAGTAGCATATATGACATGTTTTTCTAGCTATGCGAACAAAATCATAGTATGATCACCTGAAAAAGTTCTTTTTTTGACACTACAAATGTGTTTTTTTGGGCATATTATTTTAGCTATTGATTTTGAAATGGACTTAGTGAAGAGGTAATTGTGGTCTTGCCTAGCTCACAATATTTTTACTCAGTATGCTAGTTTAATGGACTATTTTTTTATATGAGACTAATTAGGAAACTCTATAGCCGCGCCTTTGATGGAACCTTTCAAGTCAAATTCAGTTGGTCAGATAACACACATACGACTTATGAAGCTTTGAGAAAACATGTTACTCAGGTTGTGGTCTCAGCTCTTCAAGATTTTATTCAAGTTTCGAGGTGGAGTGTGGCTCCTCTGATATGGGGATTGGAAATGTGTTGAGTGAATAAGGACATCCTATTGCTTTATTTGATGAAAAATTGAATTATTCTAGGAGAAAATTCTTTTTCTTTGACAAAGAGTTTTATGTTATTGTAAGAGCTCTCTATCACTGAAGTCACTATTTGCAATTCCACTGATCATGAAGCCTTGAGACTCCTAAATAGCCAAAACATGCTAAGTGACATATATGCTTTTTGGGTGGAGTCTTTTTCTTCATTCTATATTGTACTCATACTCAAAGTAGGGAAATAGAATAAGAATGCTGATGCATTGAGTTGCCTCCATTTATTGATCACTACTATGTGTAAAAGGTATTCGACTTAAAGTCTTAAAAGATTAATATATAATTGATGGAGAATTTTAGGAGATTTAGACACATCAAGGGAAACAGTATGAACAATATCATAGATTTAATGGTTATTTGTTCTTTCGAAATTGGTTGTGCATTCTTAGTAGTTCATTCAGGGAAACTATCTTATAGGAGTGCCATGATGGAGAGATGTTGGGGCACTTTGGCAGGTACAATAATTTTTTCTTATTTAGAGAATTCCTATTGGTCTAGATTGGTTCAAGATATAGGGAGAAATATAAGACAGTTCTAGGCTTGTCACTTAGCCAAGCAACAAAATTTACATGTCTATTTGATCCCCTAAATGAAAATATGACACTAAATAGGACACAATGGAGAAAAATGAATTCATGTAGCCAACCCCACGTACTGGGATTAAGGATTTGTTGTTGTTGTTTCTTGCCGGAGTGTTGTATCCCTGATTTTTCTCAAGTGGTGTGCTTGTAACTTTATTGGTTCTGGGTGTTGATCCCTTCTTGAAGTCTGAAGACCTCCTTTGCAACTCGTTTTGTAGTTGAGCTATAGTTTTCGTGTTCTGGTTTGTTGTTCAGTTATTAAGGGCATCGTTTTCTCAGCCTCTTTCATCCATTTACCATCATTTCTCTTCCTACAACTTACATAACATCTCTTTTGACCGCCCCACTGTTTAACAACCCTAAATTAGTGTCATTTGTATACTCTTTTTCCTTAAAAGCCACTTCCATGAAGTACTTATAATGAAATAATATACTTGATTAGTGTTTATTATTTTATTATTTTAGAATATTTTCTCATTATTAATGTTTTAATATATATATAACAAATAAGCAGGTTATTTTCTAATTAGCTTTATATTTTTCTTCTCCAAATCAAAATTTAATCTTTTTAATTGCACGCTTCTTATTTGCATCCAATCTAATTTGTCTTTAATTAATTAAATATCATTCTTCANAGCCAAGCACCAGAAGTTACATGTCTATTTGATCCCCTACCTGTTACAAAGTGACCTTGGGTGGATATGAGCATGGACTTCATTTTGAATCTCCCCTAGACCTAATGAAGCAATGATTCAGTTATGATAATATTAGACCTCTTCTTCAAGATGACATTTTGTACCTTGCCATGTGACAATAAATGCTTCACACATCATGGACTTGTACTTTAGAGAAACAGTTCACCTACATTATGTGTTTAGAACTATCACCTCCGATTGAGATGTGAAGATTTTGAGTATTTCTAGAGCATTTTAGGGGATAATCTTGGTACAAAGCTACATTTCAAGTTCAATAGCATATTCATAATTTAATAGACATATATCCTCCTNATATATATATATATATATATATATATATATATATATATATATATATATATATAAATGTTTGACAAAGATTTCTGCTTCGACATGCATACCTCAATATCCTCCTTTTTCTTTTTCCAATAACACAATATTAGTTCATCATTATTTTAATTCTCGTTATAGTAGCTCTAATTAATTCAAAGATAATTTTTCTATAGCTAAACATAGGGTTTAGAACTTTCATATAAAAATTTTAATAGAAACATATTATTTGTACATAGTTTAAAGAAAAACTTTAAAGTATTTTACATGTGATATTTATATGTTGATACTTCTCTTTTACTCTTAACTTTTAGCTTTTCTAATTTTGATTTCCAAACAAAGCCCAAAATAAATCTGCAGTACTAAACTTGAATCTAAACTTAGGGTTTGTAAATATCTCAAATTTGAAAGGGAAAAGGAAAGAAGACTCCAACTTTCAGTCTAAAAAATCATCTTAAATCAATTTAAGGCCCGATGCTTATGAAAAAGCTATTAATGATTCACAAATACATATACGGAAAGTTAAATCATCCAACAATAAAAGAAATATCTACACATGAAATATATAAATCCACACAACAATACCATCCAAACAAAGTATGAAAAGAGAGTACAAACAAAACATAATATGACACCTATCAGCTTTTCTTTTCCTGAAAGATACTATTAATTTCAATAGTAAGTTTGACTTAATGAACAATTATAATCTTAATATGGATTAAATTATTATGTCAATGCTATGCATGATTGACTAAAAGAAATGTAGTTCATTACTTTATAAAGCTGTCAATTTTTATATTTTTTTTTATTCATTCCGTTTCAATCATTTTTAACTTCTTTAAGAGTTATATCAGGATTGCCGTTATACCCGAATGTATCCTAAAAAATATACCAGAATGCATTCTAAAAATTATACCCGAAGATATCTCAAAAAATAATGCACTCAAATGTATATATTTATAATTTTCTTTATCGTGCACAGGTAAATTACATCTCCTGCCAGTACCATCTGAGTGTAATTCTCTATAATTTGATCTTTTACTTTTCATTTGAAATCAATTAAAAATCTTTTAAAATGTTATTTCATAAGTCATATATTTTTCTTCCATTTGTGAAATATATTTCAAACTTTCAAAATGCAAGATATGAATGAAATATTTATTTTTAAACTAGTTAATAAAACAGTTATTCATTTAATAAAATATTAATTTAATACATAACAGAAAATAATTCCTCACATTTGACTTAAAATGCCTCTGAAAAAGCTTATTCTTCCATTTCTTTTCACATACACCTATTTTAAAAGTATATGCATACTATTGGATTTATTAGACTGTACATCACTTTGCTTCCATGTTATCAATCGTCCTATGAAGACTCGCTTTCACTACAACTACGGTTGATTCCCTTAACCAAGCCACTGCCGATGGGTCGACTGCTCATTTTTCAACAAACACGATTAGGGNAAAGCTTATTCTTCCATTTCTTTTCACATACACCTATTTTAAAAGTATATGCATACTATTAGATTTATTAGATTGTACATCGCTTTGCTTCCATGTTATCAATCGTCCTATGAAGACTCGCTTTCACTACGACTACGGTTGATTCCCTTAACCAAGCCACTGCCTATGAGTTGCCTGCTCATTCTTAAACAGACACGATTAGAGATCACATTCTCCTCCCACTGCTTAGGAGTTCACGGTTTCATGCTCTATTTCACTCCCCGATGGGGGATTTTTTCACTTTCCCTCATAGTACTACTTCGCTATCGGTCACTCAGGAGTATTTAGCCTTGCATGGTGATCCTTGTTGATTCACACGAGATTCTACATGCCCCATGCTATTCGGGTTAGAGTGTAAGCTAGTGATGCTTTGGACCATTGGACTTTCGCCATCTTGGGTGCAACACTCCACTGCTTCGCCTAGCAACATGACGCTTGTGTTGCTCTCCCACAACCCCATTTTCACGGTTTAGGCTGCTTCCATTTTGCTCGCCGCTACTACTGCAATCTCTTTTGCTTTCTTTTCCTCTGGCTACTAAGATGTTTTGGTTCGCCAGGTTGTCTCTTGCCTGCTCATGGATTCAACAACAGTTCGAAAGATTGACCTATTCAAGAATCTTCAGATCTATGCTTATTTTCAACTCTCTGAAGCATTTCGTCGCTTGCTACGCCCTTTCTCGTCTCTGGGTGCCTAGGTATCCACCGTAAGCCATTCTCGTTTGAACCTTGTCATTCACGTGAATGTGCGTTGTATGGTCTGAATACAATGAAAAGTGTGCAAGGGCCACTACACCGACGCCCGAGTGTAGTGTCAAATAAGTAAAGTTTTGTCACATTACAGACGGATGTTGGTAAATAAATTAGTTCATAAATTAATATTAGGATAGGATTCTGGAATATGGATACTCTCACTGATAAATTAATGAAATTAGTTGATATAATGATTCATAGAAAGATAAACATCGTATGTGTTCAAGAAACTGAATGAGTTGGAGAAAAGACTAAAGAGATTGATAACTTGGATTTTAAACTTTGGTTTTTAGGTAAGAGTCACACTAGAAATGATGTTGGAGTAATTATAGAGAAGAATGAAAGACAATGTTGTAAAAATTAATAGAGTTGGGAATATAATTATAGCCCTTTAGATTATTATAGATAGTAAGATTTTTAAAATTTTAAGTGCTTATGCTCATCGAGTAGGTTTAGATATAGGTTCTAAAGATAAATTCCGGAATGACTTAGAAGATTTAATACAAATGATACCACTTGAAGAAAAAAAATTTTATTGGAGGAAATTTAAATGGATATGTCAGTAGAGTGGTAGAAGATTTTAAAAATATTCATAGTGACTATGACTTTGGAGTGATTAATGAAGAAGGTAGAGCTATATTAGATTTTTGTTTTTGCGTATAATTTTGTTATTGCTAATACTTTATTCAAGAAATAAGATGAACATATTATTACTTATAAGAATAAATCTAATAAAATACAAATTGATTATTTTCTTATGAGAAAAAGAGATCGTCGAGAATGTAAAGATTGTAAGGTCATTCAAAGTGAGGATTTAAGTACTCAACACCGATTAATAGTGCAAGGTTGTTAGATGAAGAGTTGTAAAATAAAGAATACTAGGAATCATCATCGTAGAATTAGATGGGGTACATAAAAGATACAAATAAAATTATTTTTATTAGTAAAATTCAACATTTTAAAGTTTGAGATGTTCATGAAGATGCAAATTCTATTTGGGATGGAGTAACAAACACTGTTAAACAAGTGACAAAAATTGTACTTGAAGAATCAAAAAAAAAAAATTCTATAAATAAAGTTGGTGTTGCAATAATAATATGTAAGAAAAGATAAAATATAAGAAGTTATGTTATAAAAATTGGTTTAAATAAAACTTAGCGAATTGGGAAAAATGTCAAACGGCCTGTAGGGAGTCTAAGAGATCAATCTGTTGTGCTAAAAATTCTGCTTTTAGTGAATTTTATAATATATTAGATACTAGGGAAGGTGAAAAATATATGTATAAACCAGCCAAACAAAGGAAAAAAAATAATAAAGATTTAATTCAAGTAAAGTTGTATTAAAGGTGAAAATAAAAATTTTTTTTTTAGAAAAGATATTCAAAATAGGTGGGTGAGTTATTTTGATAAACTTTTTAATGTAGTTTCGAAAAATATGATTGAACTTAGTGATCTTAAAATGGTTAATAATTATAAAATATTTCTTTTTTACCGTCGCATTAGTAAAGAGTTGAGGAGGCTTTAAAGAAAACCAAAGGTAGAAAGTCGGTAGGGCCTGATGATATTCCAATTGAAGCGTGGAAATATTTAGGAGATTTGGGAGGTTCTTGACTTACTAAATTCTTTAATATTTTTTTAAAAACTAAGAAGATGCCTAAGGAGTAGACGAAGAGTATTTTGGTCCCATTTTTTAAGAATAAAGGGGATGCGCAATAGTACGTAAATTATAGAGGAATTGAGTTGATGTGTCATATTTTAAAATTATGGGAGAGTAATTGAATATAGGTTAAGACGTATTACTAAAATTTCTCATAATCAATTTGGATTTATGTCGGACAGGTCAACTATGGGAGCTATACATTTATTGAGAGGTTTGATGAAGAAGTTTAGAGATAATAAGCAGGATTTACATATGGTTTTTATTGATTTAGAAAAAAGGTTATGATATAGTTCAGAGAGATATCCTTTTGAGAGTTCTTGTGAAGAAAGGTGTTGATATGACTTATATGTAGTAAAAATGAGATTTACGTGTTAGACGTGTAGATATATATAAGGAGTTGGTGGTATGAACATAAAGAGCCAAAATCTAGGTGCTAGATATGCAAACATATATGAATTGAGTGGTATGTATGTAAGCGTGGAAATTTAGATGGTAAGCATGCAAATGCCTTGCAACTCAGCAACAACTTTATTAATCAGCTCCACAAAATATTTATATGAACAAGCTTCCAAAAAAAGATCTGAGAGCCACAACTAAAATGTCCCTTAAAAGAAAAGCACGACTGAGGACAAATACCATCAAATAGTTATAACCCTCAAATTTGTCTTTCGCAGAGCAAACGCCCAATTCTTATGTATTTGTGTATCTAACATTCAAAACTGTCACGTTTATAACACCCAAATCCTTCACGACATACCAAAAGATCACAAATGTAGGTCATGTAAATAAATACATAGGCACTAAAAGCAGCATACCTCTGTTATAGGATGCAAATATCACAATTTAACCAAGTGGAAAAGTTAAAACCAAACAAAATGAGGAAAACTGGCATAGACAGACACATACCAAATCAGAAAAAAAAAATTTTATTTTGGCTGGAGAACGAGGAAGAACGGGAGTGGGAGGTAGCCAGGCCCGGTCGCTAGCGAGGAAGAAAAGGAGGTCGACTAGGGCTTCGATCCAGGGAGGCGAGGGCTTCAGTGGGATGAGAAGGTGAAGCAGGAGGAGAGGAGCTCGCATGCCAATCGAGGGTTTTGATGGAGTCGAACGAGGTCCTCGGCGCAGAGGAGAGGCGAGCGGAGGTCCTTGGCGCAGAGAAGGAGGAGCTCGTGAGAGGGGTCGNTTCAGTGGGATGAGAAGGTGAAGCAGGAGGAGAAGAGCTCGCATGCCAATCGAGGGTTTTGATGGAGTCGAACGGAGTCCTCGACGCAGAGGAGAGGCGAGCGGAGGTCCTTGGCGCAGAGGAGGAGCTCGTGAGAGGGGGCAACCAAGCATGTAAGGGTTTCGATGCAGAAGAGAGGAGGTGAGCGGGGGAAGAAAGGGGGCCGAATGAAGGAGGAGACAAGCCGAGCGGGATTTGTATCCCGGGAATTCCAAAAATTTCGTTACGTTGCATTGGGCAGAAAATTAATTAACTTTAATGTATGGGGGAGAGTAAAATTTGGCTAATAATAATTTCTAAATGAATTCAATTATGGTGAGATTAAATGACTCATTTGAAATTTTAAAAATTTGAAATTGAAATTATTTAGCTCGTGTTCAGCCCATGTCCAGCTCGTATTGAACCTGGCCTGTGCCTGGACCTGTACCTCCTATTTAATCAAGCACGTGCATCAATTTTCGTGCCATTTACCCGCGCGCGGAACCATACCAATTTGAGTGTTTTTTTCAGGTAAAATCGACATTTATGTAGGATCTTAACTCGAGTTTCATATGTCGTTAAAGGTCAGTTCGTTGAAGGTCAGTTCAGTTCAGGTAAATGTCGTGCGTGGTTTAGTGGTTGTGAAAATTGTGGCGTCTGCGAGTGGTCAAGTCACTAAAGATTTCCCTAGGGGCTGCTCCTATTTATGTAGGATCTTAACTCGAGTTTCATATGTCGGTTCTAATCAACTCGGCAAAAATGCTGAGGATTCATAACCGCTCATATGAGACTCGAAGGAGTAAAGGAGTGGCTCGAATTTTCTAAGCGGTGTGGGTCCCAGGACTAGTCCTCTAAAAGGGTCAACAAGGAACATCTAAGGCTAGACCCTAGGCTCTAAGGAAAGAAGTAAAGACCTCACTCGAAAATAAAGTCAACACAAACTATTGATGATTACCATCATTCTTCTGCTTTTAGTCTCATATGATAAAATATTTTCAATGAATGAAGATTTTTGCTTTTTTAAATTTGGATTTGGTTTTGCTCAAATACGTTGTTGAGTCATACCAAAAACTCAGATTCTTTCTCGTTCCACAAATTATTTTAGGATCACTACATTCTCAAACAATGACCCTTGAGATGTTGATAGTAGTCTAACTTCAATTAGTAATCTTTCATGACATTAAAGTATTGAATGACAGGGATGTTACCTTATTTGATAGGGGTGTGCTTTGCCTTGATTTAATAGTTAAGTGCAACAACTTTTGAATTTGTTTGTTTATATATATCTTAAATCTCTTCTATAGTGATCTGCTGATTTTCGATAGTATATTGTTCTTCAACCATATCATGTTCATCAAATCCGCTCCTTCGCGAAGTACAAACTTCAAATCTTTAGGCTACTTATCTTCAGTATCATAGTGTTCTACAACCATGTCATGACCATTGAATTAATTTCTTTGCAAAGTGCAAACTTATGTCTTTAGGCTCTGTTGGTTGATCCACAAAATGTTGGACCTTTCGTTTTCCTTTCATAAAGATCTTTACTATTTGAGATAATTTAAGCAAATTTTTACTATTTAAGTGATATGATGCTGGCTATTCTAGGGTTCTCTCATTGTGTTGTTTTCACCACTAATTATGATCAATTCTTTTAAAAGGAAGCTAAAGAACCTATTCACAATGAGTAGAAGGAGAATCTGATAAGAGGAATAATACTGAAAGTAAGAAATCCCACTTTAGAGAAAATTACTAAACATTGAAATAAAACCATAACCTTGCTATGGTTACATCCATAAAATAAAGCAATGGAAAAAACCTCTCCAGAATATTTATTGCTTTTTTTTTTTTTATAAGAGGGGAGGCTTATATAAGGTGAATCTGGTAAGGGGAATAATATTAAAATTAGGTAATCCTAACATTAGAGAATGAAAATAAAGATTGGAAGAAAACTATAACCATTTTATGATATCATGCATAAAATAAAGCAATGGAAAAAGCTTTACATAATTTTTATTGGATTTTTTATTAGAGGGGAAGTTTATAAAATTAAGAAGGGCTCAACGACTTTAAAAGAAAGCACACAAATTGTAATCTGTTGTCCATAGAAAAATTGATTGATTGATAGAAGGCATTGATCTGTGTTTCTTAAGCTCTCTTCCATGATTGGAGAGAGTGGGCACCACTGCGGACGAGAGGTAGGGAAGGAGGGACTCGTTACATGATATATAATTTTAGGGGCAGTTACTTGCATATCACCTAATTCCTATGGATTTACTTATCTAACACTTAAACTTTGTTTTTTAACATTTACGTTCAAATCATTCATATCACATTAAAAAGACTACCATTTTGACTTTTAGAAAGTGAAATACATCTTTTCCTAGGCTGCTGGTAAGGTTGTATGTATCTAAAAATTTAAGTTTGGGTGTTAAGTATGTAAATCTGTAAGAATTGAGTGGTATTTATATAAATCTTCTATAATTTTAATGAATGTAATTTTAAGAACCATTACCTAATATAATTAGAAGATAACGTGATTTTTTATGTCTGATGGGCTTAAGTATCTTGGATCTATTATATGAAGAATAAGAATATTGACGAGGTTCTATCTTTTTGATGTTATGATGAGATGAGAAAGTGTGTTAGAAGTATTATGATATAAGAGAGGATATTTGAGAGACTTAAATGTTGATTTTCTAAGGTTGTGAAGTCTTTTGATGTTTTGTGAATTTGAGTGTTGCGACAAAAATTTGTTGATATCTAAATTTAGCTGTAGCATAAATGATAACGTTAAGATGTATGTTTTGCAAAGTTAGCAATAATAAATAAAAAAAAAATACTCTAGAGGAACAATTGGAGCGGCATTAATTGAAGATAAGATAATTAACTATAGACATTAGGTGATTTGGACGTATATAACAAAGGGCTGAAATGCATAAATTAGATGCGTAGATAAACCAATGTCAATGAATTAGGAAGAAGGGGTAAACCTATGGTTTCATGAATGAAATTAGCTGAACATGATTTATCAATAATAAGTTTAAAACACTCAATAGGAAGAATGGAAAATGAGGACTCATGAAACTAACAACTTAGGATAGGGTTAAAGATGTTGGTGCTGATTATTAGACAAAAGCAGTAAAAACAAAAGTTCATATATGCAATTATTATTTAATGGTGTAGGGAAGGCGCAATTCTCGGGCTGCAGATCCAACTGTTGATAATGTTAAGAACTCTCATTTTACTGTTTTGATCTCTGAGAATTTTATGGACGGCAGAGCTGCTTTAAGTCATCCTTTGATTGGAAATATGACAAGTAACCAAGGCATTGTGAAACTGGATACGGCTGCTGTTCCAGGGCCTGCTTCAACTTCTATTCCATCAGGTTATTATCAAGTTCACATTTTATTAACAAATTGTATTTGGAATGCTTGGTCTGATTAACAGAAGGCTTTTTTTAATTTTTTTTTCACCGATTCTGTACTTGTTCTTGTCAGTTTAGTAATCTTCGTAGCATAACTTTCTAATTTCTGGCATGATTATGGGTGCATACAATTTACTTCCATTGTCCTTTTGTTTGTTATCTATTCTAATTGGTACACAACCCCTAGAGTTTTTCCAACCTATTCCAACACCCCCTTATAATAAGCAAAACATATTTAAAGACTTCATTGTACACAAATGTGTGATTTTGGTGATAGATGAAAAGGTGCTTGGAGCGCGACTGAGAAAAGATTAAGTAACAAGTTATTTAATTCAACTCTATAGTATGCTATAAAAAGTTAAATGCATTGTTAGAAGTTGTATTCATGTGTAGGACTTGAATTTACAGTGGAATAAGTTAAGCAAGCAAGTAAATAAAGGCTGAGGTTTGAGCAAAAATTGTTTATTGACTTGTTTCAAGTACACTTCTCTTGGATAAATAAATACTATACCTCCTCTCATTGCAGCAGAAAATCCTTGTAGGACCGTCCTCTCCTTCACAGGAAAAGGATTTATCAAGAAGAGCCATAAGTTTTCTATTTTTGAGCCTTGAATAATCCATGTTTGATTCTTGCTAAAGCACCACTCTCTAATTCTGTCGAGGATTTGGCACTATCTAGTCAAGTGGGTGAAACTAATTCCTAATATTTGCAATGAATTGCTTTATACATAGCAGCACAAAGATTGATACGACTTTGGATTGCTCTGGAGATCTCATGAATAGAAATCGAACAACATTCAAAGCTCAAGGAAAAGATTGATCCCGCGAACCTAACACGGGAGCTTATTACGGTTTTTTACTGTAACTGCTACTGTACCGCTGGATTTTACAATTGCAGGAGATGGCCGAAACAATCTTGTTTTTCTTTTTTATGCTTTTTTTTATATTATTCTTCATCTTTTTGTCCTTTCTTATTTATGAGTTGTATAAGAATTTAGAATTCAGTTTTAGTTCAGATTTTTGTGAGGACAGGCATTGACATCTGTTTCTCCTTGTGAGGACTGTATCCGAGGTTTGGGTGGTACTCTTACCGTATCTCTTCTCTGAGGTGGTGTTTGTCTTCCCTATCCTTTTCCACATTCTTTCTCCCAATCACCCTCCATTTCTGCAGCCACACCTTGCTTTTTTCAATTCACCCACCTTTCGTCGCTGTCACCACCCTGGCAACCTTCCTCATGCTGTCCTGCAGTTATCCACATCCCCCGTTGCTTCCACCGGCATTCCCCTCACTGTAGCCGCCTAAAAACTACTGTTTTCTGTTGTTTCAGCTTCCCAGCCATCCATTCCGCTCTTTCCAGTTTGCTGCCCTTGTTGTAAATCCTCCCCTTCGCTTTCGCCTTCCACACCTTTCGCTGTCGCGTCGCGCCTTTCTGCCTTCACCCACTCCTTGCTACTTCATCGGAGGGCCAAATCCTCATCGATTGCCACCACCCCCAATATTCCACCCCAGCTTGATTATTTCTATGCATTTTGCTTTTTTTTGATATTCAGGTGTCGTGTGTTGTATTTTTCCTTTCAAGTGTGCTTAAATGTCACCACTTATTTGCTTTAAGCAATAATATTTGTTTTCCTATTGTTGTTTGGGTTAACTCTAGTATTTTAACCCTAGTTCTATCTTAGGGTTTCCTAGCATCTGCCCCTACGGAAGCAACTTTCACCCAAAAATATTCTTTCATATCCCCAAAACATATGCAAAATTTGACCTAACCCTAAGTTTCACTTGTTGACTTTTTTTAAAATCAGCAACCCTAAATCAAATTTTCTTTGCCTCCTTCCACCTACCCATATCTAAAAACTAGTTATGCCACCAAAGAGATACATGTCAGACCCTACTCGAGATGAGATATAGCTGGAGAGCCATCGCCTTCAACAGAGGCATGCAAAATTTGATGACGGGACCTAGGGGGAGATTACTTTGGACCGAGTTTTGGAGAGTCGAAGGGCTGAAAGAGATGAGGATCTGGATCCCTTCCATAAGGAGAATATTAGCAATGAAGAAGACTGGTCAGGACGTCTCTATAGAGAGAATATAAAGTCCATATGTCAGCATGAGGAAAAAGATAAGATTACTCCTTGGTCTAAGATGAGCTGGAGATGCAACACCAGTTCCTACCGACTAACTATAGACAGAATGTTCAAACCATAGCTTCAAAAGTAGAGAGATCGTGTCACTGGGAAACTGACATATTTTACAGGCAAAGTTCAAGCTTAGGATCTTACAACCATAATACGCCCAGGAGAATATCCATGATAGCCCTATCATAGGAACAACTGATACATAATGGATAATAAGTAGAACCAAGCTGCATTCTTAAATCCATCATAGCCAAGAAGTGATTCAGGTGCAATGGGTTTGGGCATAATGAATTTGGTTGCACAACCAGGAGATTGATCACTTTCACTGATCAGGGAGCGGTTGAAGAAATAAATAGTGGTCTAGGAGAAGATGAAGATTTTAAAGACGATTTCCAACTTTCTACCAATGAGGAAGAGACACCAGTGATTCAAGTTGAACCCAGGAGAGAGACTCCAACTGAATTGAAGTATAAGCATTCATGCAGGGAATGAGATCGTGGTGCCTCGAGCTATCGTTTTGTTGATATTGAGAGGAGTGTCAGCAGGACTGATATTGGATATCTAAAAGTTCATGAGATTAGGAAGCCGATATCAGACGTATGGCAATCCCAAATAAGAGAAATTCAAACTTTTTAGACATATAACCTACTTTCTGAGTTGCCCTTGCTGAGGGAGGTCCAATACATCTAAGATGACAATCTTTTATCTTTTCTGGAAGCCTATAGGGAGTCATTGCTCATTACCCGTTTTCCAAATGCCTATAGGGACTCCCTATAGGCATTTGAATCTTTTACCCGTCCTCCTACCAATTCTCTCCATCTTGCTTTCATAATGCTTCATCTTCGCCCTCTTTCTTCCATCTCTTCCTATGACAACGACATCGCTACCATCTAAACTAAAACAAGTTGGCTCTAATACCCCCCACATTTTTTACTACGTCGTATAACCTTGAGTGCAAAAAATTTAATCGTTGCATACATATATGATTTCTTCATATCATAGTTACAATTTTTATGTGGGACTTCAACATGAACTCATTAAACCAACAACCATTGAATTGAAAGCACTTCCAAGCAATAACACTAATAGGGTAGAATTTTTCATATGTTCTCTATATCGATAAATTTTACTTTTAACATTTTAACAGTAAAACAGTAAAACGAACATAAATACAAAAAAAAGTTCACTCATTAACTAGATTCAATTGCCTCACATAAGGATGTGATAATATTTCGGAGACACTTCAGTTATGAAAAATCCACAGAGCCATCAACATATTAAACATGTTCATCTTTATCTTCACCTTCATAAATGAGTAGGACTTGAGGCAAGTTGGTCAAGCATATGCGAATGATGGAACTTACATAGATTTTATAATTGATGAAGGTGATGATAAAGATGAACATGTTTAATATGTTGATGGCTCTGTGGATTTTTCATAATTGAAGTGTCTCCGAAATATTATCACATCCTTATGTGAGGCAGTTGAATCTAGTTAATGAGTGAACTTTTTTTTTTTGTATTTATGTTCGTTTTACTGTTAAAATGTTATAAGTAAAATTTATCGATATAGAGAACATATGAAAAATTCTACCCTATTAGTGTTATTGCTTGGAAGTGCTTTCAATTCAATGGTTGTTGGTTTAATGAGTTCATGTTGAAGTCCCACATAAAAATTGTAACTATGATATGAAGAAATCATATATGTATGCAACGATTAAATTTTTTGCACTCAAGGTTATACGACGTAGTAAAAAATGTGGGGGGTATTAGAGCCAACTTGTTTTAGTTTAGATGGTAGCGATGTCGTTGTCATAGGAAGAGATGGAAGAAAGAGGGCGAAGATGAAGCATTATGAAAGCAAGATGGAGAGAATTGGTAGGAGGACGGGTAAAAGATTCAAATGCTTATAGGGAGTCCCATTATGAAAAAATATTCAATAAAAGACATTCCTCATTACACGGTGTCATTGAGAGAAATTTTGGTATTTGGAAGAAGAAATGAGTTATATTTTGCTATATGCCACTTACCCGTTTTCCAAACAAGTGCTGATTGTGATTGCCACGATGACGCTCCACAATTATATTTGACAACATACTTCTCGCAATGACATCAACTTTCGTAGGGTGGACGAGGATCATGAGCATGTACTCGCTGAGACATTTGAGTACAGTGTTGGAAATTCTTTGTCGCAGTTTGAGAATGTTGATTCCACCACCTATATTAAAGACGGGGAAGATGCAAGCGAGATAGCGGAGTTGAGAGAATAAATTACGGATGCGATAATAAGATATTGATTCGAGTATTCATTATATATATATATACACACACACACACACACACACACACACACACACACACACACACACACACACACACACACACACACACACATATATATATATATATATATTATTTTATTCAATATTATTTGTATGTTATTCAATTTATTACTTTTTCTTCTTTATTTGATAATGATTGTTTGGGTTTTTACGTTATTTGTAAGTATTTTTTTTATTTGTATTTCATTTGTTTTTCTTTTGATGTGTTTGAGAGGTCCATAGTGAGACAATTGACCTTATGAGGTCTTTCGGATGGTCTGTTAGTCGTTGTTGGTTGGTGTCATATGTGAAATCTTAATGAAGACAACCAAATTTCTCTATTTTTTTAGTTGCTATGGATTTTGAGATTCTTCTGAATGATTTTTTTGGTAAAATGCATATGTGACACACACGAGCTTGATATTACCGTGGTTAAAGACAACTAATAAATTTTTTTTATAAGGTATGTTATTTTTTTATAGTGACATATTTGTTGTTTGATGTACCGAGCTCTTTGAGACCTCATTTCTGGACAAAACTGATATTAATTACTTTTTTTTCTCAATTTCAATTTATGTTGTGACTAATGGATTGTCTTTGAAAGTATTCTAGAAAGATGAGCTCTAGGATTTTTGGACCTCTCGAAGATTACTGTGTCAATGTGGACTTCAGACTTCAATACTGACGTCACGTCAGCCGCATAACTATGAGAGATAGTTCAATAGGTGTCCGCGAAGAATTACAGAGAAGTGTGACTTCTTCCGATGGACAGACAGTCTGACAGATTCAATCGCCGAGAATAATCGGGAATTGATAGTATCTCTGGAGGACGGTGTAGCTCGTGGCATTGTTGACCTCAATTTTCGTGAGGTCTAGTTTTTCTCGTAGGAGTTAGGATCTAGCCTTAGGGGTCTTCCTGCGACTATCTTAGAACCTTAGAAATGGTGCCCGCCTCGTTTTAGCTCGATCTGCTTCCGTCCTCTTTTGGAGTTTCGCGTGTTTGGTATCAACTTCTAGCACTTAGAAGGGTGAAACCGACATGAGGAAACCCAAAATAGATTCTTATAGGACCTTTCCGAGCCCTAGGG
>JXCR01148700.1:154355-192530 GCA_002079205.1 Phalaenopsis hybrid cultivar | reverse complement strand
GAGAGAGCATATATATATATATATATATATATATATATATATATATATATATATATATATATATATATATATATATATATATATATATATATATATATATATATATATATAATATTTAGTAGTCAGTGAAAAGAATGATACAACTTTGCTTATTTTTTGCATTTAGACCCACAGCTTATGTTTGTCGAGCTGACCTTAGCTAAGCCAAATCTAAGCTTGTTAACCCTAAAACTGGATTTTTGAAACCCACAAGAGGTCAAGCCGTGACAACTTTGATTCTCAAGCATGAACTATAGGGTTGATGTCAAGTCGGGTACACGCGAGTTCGGTTTGGATCAACTTAAATTACAGTCTAACTGAATTTCAGATGATTGAACTCGAAATTAGTTTTTAATTAATTGTGTGTATATAAATACTGCAATATGTATTATATGCATATTGTTGTATATAAAATATATATTTCTAATTAGTGCTCATTTTAATCCGAGTTTCAGGTCAACTCAAATTTTATTTTAGTGAGTTAGAGCAAATTCGGAATTGACTTGAAATCAGTTTGGTCTGAAGTGGAACTTGAGATTGAGTTCAGATTGATTTGAGCAGATTTCGAACATTTTGTGTGTTTTGGCCCAGCCTTTTTTTTTTAAGCATTCTTGCTAGACTATAAGGTTGGACATCCAAGTAAAATCTGAATTTTTCTGTATTATATTAATGATACAAAGTAACCTAAAAAATAGGAATTAATTTTCTCTTGGGCTAGATGGCTTTATTGGGCCTTCTTTTTGATTGACTATGTATGGTATGCATGAGATTTAAAAATATTCTATCAACAAGCTTCTATGTTTGCAGCAAACCTTGAAATTGCAAACCAATAATTATAATATTGTAATAATTTTTTTGCTGATTTATATTGGGAAGGTTGAAGTGGAGAGTTGCCACCTAGCTTTTCAATAACAGCAAGCGGGGATGAAAAAAATAACAAAATAGATGCAAGTTGATCTATTTTGCATAGATCGTCTAAAATTGATTTTATTAATTCATCTTATTGGCGTACTTTCCTCTATTATACATGTGCAAAGTATTTTAAGTCTATTTTCTGTCCGCTTATGGGCAATAGTTTCTGATAGTCGTCTTATGATCACTTCTCAATCAACGTTTTTACTATTTTACATTTATTTTAATATTTTCATTTTTGTTATACTTAACTATTTCTTCTTAATCATTTAACTATCAATCCATAGTGTGTCAGTCAGTAATCTAATTATTTTGTAGTTTTGAAATCTTGATTGTTTTGAAGAGGAGATTACTTAAGAGGAAGAACTTCGGGGAAACATGAGATTGAGAAAAAGAGTAGAAAGAATGTCTCATGGAGAGTGATGTGAAGTGTAAACATGAGGGGAAGGGAAAGACTCCTTTAAATACATCTACTAATAAAGCTAAAAAAAATAGAAATATGAAAAACGAAAAGTGATCAATTATGCCATCGAGGATGATGATCGGACTTTTAGACTCATCATCAATTATCATTTGTTAACCATTGATCGCCTTATATTATACTCTTCAACTTGCTAAAACTTTTATGCTTCTTCTATGCTACAAGAATAATGTTCTTATGTTTTTCTTTACTATACAGGGTGCTTTATCTGGACAAAGGCAAGGACATCCTGTCTTCATTTGTAAACTTGAAGTAAGTTTGTTCTGCTGTATCTATATTTTTATTTTGTCATGACTCATGAGTGAAGTTTATCGATCATATCATTTCATCAAAATCTGTGGCATGCTAGCTATTTATTTACTTGTTCATTCCGGAGATAAATAATACCCATCACTTGAATTACATCAATTGGTTCTCAATGAAAAATTTCAACATTCTAAGCTCAATTGATATAGATGGCACAATTCGCAGCATCTAAACTTTTATCACATCTCCTTTCTGCTAAACAGAAGTTCCCTGTTTCTGGCAACTTTGTAAATATAACTTTCCTTCTCTGGCATGGTTGGGTATTATAGTTGATTGCTTGTATCAATTTTATTTTTGATCTACTTTTACCCACCCATTTTAAAGAAGAGAGCTCACCCATTGATTAAGTACATGTTGATTTAGTGTCTCAGGAGTTGTGGTAGGTTGTTAAAATAGCATATTTGTCATTCAGTTTATTGACTTTTCAATTGATTGTATCATATAGCTTGTTTAAAATGGCATTCAAGGCTTATACCTCAAGGCATACCTCGAAATAAGTTGTTCAAAAAAACCTCAAGGCTTATACCTCAAGGCAACCTCGAAATAAGTTGTTCAAAAAAACCTCAAGGCTTGAGCCTCATTGTTACTAGTGTGGCTTACGCCTTTTTGTTTGAGGTGTAAGCCTCGGGGTATTTGATGTTGCTTCTTGATCAAGCTATGCTAAAATAATACATTATATTGATCTATATTATATTGTTAGTTATCACTTAAAATTTAATATATTTAAGGCTCAAAAAGGCCTGAAGATAATATAAGTATGATATCTTGCTTAAGTTATTAATTTATTCTTTTATTTTAAATTGTATTATATTTCAGATTAATTGATAATAAGAAGAGAATTGTAGTGAATGAAGAATATTTTTAAGTTGCAAAGGAGGTAGAATAAGATGATTCATTTGAGGATAATGAAAGCAAAGGACGAGACCACTATGGATTTTGAATCTCATGGGATATTCAAGCTTTCAGTGAATGTTTATCTAGAATCACATTTCAAAAGTCTATTTAATATCAATATTTATGATCTCGGCCCCCCCCCCCGTTTTGAGTTTTATTTTTTGATTTCCCTCGAGGCTTACGCCTCACCCCATTAAGGAGAAACACTTCAATTTCTACTTTTTCCTTTTTAAACTTTGAACTCCCATCCAATACATTTTTATTATAATAATTGCTTTTTTATTACTCCAGCAATCAATCTACAGGTGCAAGATCTTGCTGGCATTAGGCTTATCACAACATTTTTTGGTCATCATTAAATGCTTTTATCCCTTCATTTTAATTGAGTTCAGATGAAGTGTTAATTTTTGCATCTTTTCTAGCAATGTATAATAGTAATACATCGGCAATAATGGTATAGCTGAGAAGAGTTTATGCCTGATATTAACTGATTTTTAATTAAAATTGTTCATAGTTTCCATAAATAGACAAATTCATTGACGATGAATTGTTTGTTGTAGGGCTACAGGAATGCATCTGCATCAGAAACGTAAGTCATTAAGATCATCCTTTTCTATCAAGGGTCTTTTATCAATTGTTTGGCATTACATTTCTGTATTTGTTAGCATTTTTTTTATTTTATTTGTCCTATTTTGTATGAATTTATGTAATCCGTTATGGCAGTTTAAAGCTTCTAAACCGAGAAGCTAATTTAGATTGAGAAATTAGCTGCTCTAGTCTCATTTGCTCTAAGTGTACATTAGTTTAATCGCTTACATTAGTAGAACACATGAGTGTGGCATTTCATTTCTGGCAACAATCATGAACAAGAGAATTAATTCTGTAAAATATCGTTTTTCATGTATATGTTACCGAATGTAACAGAACTCAACAGATGGAGAAGGTGTTATTAGAACTTTTTGTAAAATTTTTGACTTGAATAGAGCACACAAAATAAATTGATCACAGGGGAAACTGTAATGCATGAGATTTCAGAACCGTCTAGCTCTGGTTGGGGGGAATGCCTCTTGTGAAAAAAGTAATAGTGGTGAATGGGAGACGTAATCGTTGGGGATCATTTCTCATGATTAAGAGAAGATAGCTATGAAGCCTGCAAGGGTGCAAACCAAGCAAGATAAGGAAGGAGATCACAGATGTAGGAAACAAAGCCTTGCATGCGATTGAATAGGCACAAACAAGATCAAACGGTGTAAGCAAATAACGATAGATTGTGAGGTAGAAGCTATCGGACGAACTCGTGCATGCAGCTGCAGATGGGCTTTTGATCGTGCAACTGTGTGAGGGAGAAGGATAATTGAGTACGTGATCGAAAAAGGAAGTGCTTGGGTTGATAAATGCTTGAATTGATTTCATTTGATAGAGCATGAGCGAGGATGAGCATAAGCCGTTGTTGAACTCAAAGTTGAGCTTTCCTCGATTGAGTGATTAGGGATTTAATTAGAATATTAAATCAAAGTTTGCAAATACCAAGTAAAAGTAAAAATGAGTTTATTAAAATGCAAATCATTAAGAAACAAGTGAGCACTCTTACTTCTAATTATAGTATCATCTATTTTTTATAATATTAGTCATATTGACATGATTGTTGCAACCTTTTTAATATATATATATATATATATATATATATTTGAAAGCCCAAAAAGGCTAATATATTAAATAGAAAGAAAGATATAAATACAATGTATGGGAGGGCCCAAGCATGACATCATGCCCACACAAAAATTGCTGATTGTTCCAAAACTAAATAAAATAGAAAAATACATTAGATATTTAAATAAAAAGCCCAACAATGCCGAAATACATAGTATCAGGTGGCTAGAGAGCGACCCGATTTGGTCTTGTCTCTTCTTCTAGTTCTAGGGAAGCAGCAAGCTAATAAGCTGGTAAGATGATTGCCATTGTTAGTAGTAACCAATGTATCATCCAATATGTTCCCGAGCTAGAGTCGGCCTCCATTCTTCTTCTTCTTGGAATATACCTACCATTCCTCTTTCGAAAAAGCAGTCTGATGGGGTGGTAGAGCTGAAGCAGAAGGAATACCAACCGTATTACCCACAATTTGTTCTAGTATATGTGAAGTATGAGTTGCCTCTACACAAGATACTTCCTGAAGAAGTGGAGCTACGGGACTCTCCTGATTATCAGTCTGAACACTATCATTTGTAGGTAATAGTCCATCAATATTGTTTTCTATGGGGTTTGAAGGTGCGAACATCACATTACTCGCAGTAACAGTAACAGCAGTGTCATGGGGGGGTGGTCCTCAGGGGCAACAGACACCTCTTGTCTGGTAGTATTCTCCCCAGGTGGAACTTAAATGCTCAGAGCAGTGGGGTTAGACCCATCCTTATTCACTTGAACCTTAGATTTCAAATTTGGATGAAACTTGTGGCATTTATCAAGGACATGACCAAACATCTTACAGTGGGTATAATATGGGGGTCTGTGCTCCATGACGATTTGTTGCCAATAATCATTATGGGTTGTGCCCAGTCAGACTTCAGTAACATCAGATAAATTAATATCCCTTTCCACAAGTATTCTGGCCACCGAAGATCTGGCTAGGTTGAAAGTAGGCAGATCTAGCTTCAAAGGATTCCCAAGGATGACCCCAATAGAGTAGAGAACCTGATGGTGAAAAAAATGCAGCTTGAGACCAGTTAAACTAAACCACACTGGTACAGTGGGAGTTTCATGATTTGGATCGAAATCAGGAGACCACTTAAGTTGCTTCATAGGTTTATCAGCGATGTTAAGATATTTTTTGGAGAAAATCTGAGTGTAGTCTTCAGGCACGATTAACTGAATCAATACATGTCTCCCATCCATGAGCCCCACTTTCAAAATAAAAACTAAATTTTTGTGCTCTATATGTAAATGCATAAGAATTACGTGGTATGTATGTAAATGCCAACAAAATTTTCTGCTGTAGTCTCATTAGCTCTAAGTGCACATTAGTTTAATCGCTTACATTAGTAGAACACATGAGCCGAACACGAATAGACAATTCACAAGCCATTTCGAACATGAGCTAGACACAAATTTTGTCAGGGGCCCATTCGATTATTTCGATAATAAATTATTAGTGATAGAATATTAAATTAAATTTAAATTTGCACGTAAGACAGTTTGTTCCGGTCTTGAATATTCGAAGCCCTTGGGCTTGTGACAAAGTGATAATAATTTAAATAAAATGGTGAAAAAAAAGACGAGTCAGACAATATTTGCATTATTAACTCCAACATGCCCAAAGTCGCGCTCGCCACCACTTAAGATCCCACTACATGAATTGTTAGGAAGTTGGGGAAGAAACTATTGTGCCACATCTTACTCTGTTGGAGAATACTATTCTCAATTTGATTATTGGCAAGGGTATGAGTTCCTTTTTGTCAATTTGACAAGATTTAGTCAATTAAAAGAAATTTTACAGTAGAAAACATAGGGTACAAATTGAGGTACATGTTACACTACGCTACTATGATGAGGTGAATAATGTGGACCTTTGAAGTGCATTTTGACCCGACAAAAGATGGAGCAACAACAAGCCTTTATCCCAGTAAGTGGGGTTGACTGCATGAGTCCTTTTTTTTCCATTGTACCATATTGAGTGTCATATTTTCACTTAATTCTAATAAATTAAGATAATCTCTTATACAACATATTTAAGTTTTATTAGTTATACCTCTATCTTTCTTAACATAAGTCAAATCTAAAACATCTAATCTCCTAACAAAGTCATCAAATATGGCTTCAGTGACTTTACTGAGCAGGGTGCAGTGGAACTCGGCGTTTAATATGACAAAGCCATTTAAGGAGGCTGACGCGGGTGCATTAAGCACGCCGCTGGCACGTTGTATAATGCCGCAGGCGCGGTGTAGAGAGAATACTAGGCTTCACCCGAGGTGTCCTTCGTTTGGACGTAAGCGGTCTAGACCCGGGAGGGCCGATCGGTTTTCACATGAGTGATTGATGCCTCCTTTGAATCGGGGGATCAAATCCTACTTATGTACGACTTATATAGGTGATTTATGCATTTAGGTTTTCAGTTTTTGGTTTAAGTTTTTTGTCGATGCCATCTTTATTCCCTTTTAGGGTTGTATTCAAATATGAGAAAGCGCTCTGGTTGTAACTCATTGGATGTGTTCACTGTCCCCCAAGGATTGAATGGTGCTTCGGTTGTACTTTCATTCTGCAGGGATATTTATTCTTGATCTTTCCCCTCCGCAAACTTGCCTTCGCCGCCACCATCACCTTATTCACTGCAGCCTCCCGGAAAATATCCTCCACTGTTTTCTGCAACCGCCTACCACCTTATTCCCTCCCACCTTGCTGCCATCCCTCATCTCTGCCTTCCAGCACCCAGCCAACCCCTCTCCTGCCACCTATCCTTTGTTCCATCCTAATGGAATCCCTTCCCCCGCATCCTAGTTATTGTCCCAACCTTCCCAAACCAGTTCCCTACCACCTCACGCTGTCCAGCCACCTCCATACAACAACTGCTACTGTTTGGAATGTCATCCCTTGCTGTCTTGCTGTTCTAGCCTCCCATAATCGCTGCCGGCTCTCTTCCGCAGCCCGGAAATCGGTTCCCTCTCTTTCCGCTATCTCTCCAAGGCCCTAACTGTCACCGCCGTCTCCTAGGAACCGCCCTAACGTAAGTTTGCATATTGTGTGTTGTATTTTCCTTTTCAGGTGTGTTTGATTTTAGTCGCATATTTGCTTTCGGTATAATATTTGTATTTTATATTGTAGTTTGGTTTAACTCCAGTATCAATTGACATCAGAGCTAGCTTAACCCCAGTCCCATTCTAGGGTTTCCTAGCATCCACGTACCCAAACCATCTCCACTTCAAAAAAAAAAAAAAAAAACTTCCCTATCCCCAATACACTATTCCAAATCTCGAACCCTAACCATGTTGTCAAGGAGACAGATGTCCAGATCTACCTGTGATGGTGTGCATTTTGCATTAATATAAAATAAAAAATACAAAGCGGGGCTATAAATGCTACATAAAAGAAGTAGTGTGGGCGGCATCAGCCTCCATCACACTCAAAAAGTCGGGGTCACAATTGTGAGTGTCCCAAACAAAAGACCTATCCAAAGCAAGCTAAGAATTAAAATGGGTCGCTTTGTTACAATTTATAGGGGTATAACAAAAAGGAACATGTTTAAACAACTAGGCGATGTCTTCCAAATGTTCTTTCATGCTGGTTTGGCAAACTTTGACGTCGTTTATACAGTGCCCTTCAATTATTACGCCTTTGAGTTCATGCATCCAAGTCTCGATGCATTTCTCGATGAACAAAATAGCTTCCAGCTCAATTTGGGAAGAATCCCAATTCAAGAGTTTGCTGCTGGCGGACTGCACAAGCTTAACCCTGTTCCAATCGCACCACAACACCAATACTGGCTTGACCACTAGGAAGCATCACGCTGTTCACATTTATCTTTATCCAACCCGGAGGTGGGGAGCACCAATGAAGGGAACAAGCCAGCCTGTCCAGCTTAGAAGTACAACATTACGGGTAAGCGTTCTAAGAATAAAAACAGCCATTATAGTTGGGGTCCCAAAGGGAAGCCCATGATTTTAGCATTCCTGCTCCAACAGTGGTAAACCGCGGTGCAATAAATGCGTCCCGTTAAATTCATTGTGTTTGAATAGTTGATAAGAAATTCAGAGTTTGTTCAGCTGAAGCAAAAAACGGCATTTGTATTCCCCACCTTCCAAAAACTTTCAGGATTTCTGTAAAACCGCACAACCAGCTACATCATGAATTGTTTCCTCAATGCTGTCACATTCCCATGGGCAATTCAATTGCTCACCAATTTTGTGTTTACATTGCCACCATTGTGTTGGGATAGCATCATTCACGATCCGCCACCAGAAAATATGCTCCCGTGGGTGGGAGATGTAGCGAGATATCCGTCTCCAATGAAACACATGCTGGAATCTACTTGGGAGGAGATATAACAAGTGATTCCGTCTACTTAAGCAGAGACTTGCAGAGATGGATGACAAAATCCATGGGAAGATTGCCCTCGACTGTGATATGGAAAGTCAAAGAGAAGAAAGGGAGGAGAAATTGAATCCCTTCCATAGAGAGGATTTTAGTGATGAGGTAGGCAGACCTCGATGCTTCTGAATTTATTTTCAGAGGAGGCCGGGAGAGTAGGCACCATATGGAGGATACAAAGATTTCAGAATAAAAGTGGATCTACTGAATTTGATGGATGTCTGGATCCAGATGATTTCATTGAATTACTATAGTTCGTTGAGAGAATCTTCGAGTACGAGGAAGTGCCAAAAAAGGGTGAAGCTTGCAACCATAAACTGAAAATGAGTGCTTCCTTGTGATGGGAAAATTTATAGAGGCAAAGTAGAGAGGGCAGTGACAAAATTACCAAGTGGGAGAAGATGAGGAAGGAGATTCAGAAAAATATCTACCACCTCATTACCTCTAGGATATGTTTATGAGACTCCACTTGTAGCAGAGAGACTTATAAGTGGAGTTCATGGCATAGTTTGTCAGTAGTAGATGAATTGTGAGTTGGCCGAGTTGGAGAAACGTACCATAACTGATATTTGTGGGGTCTGAAGCCAGCTATCAACAACATTGTGCAGTTGCAGTCCTATTGGTTTCTGAGAGATTTCCAAAGCTTAGTATTGAAGGTGGAGAGACAATAGAATTAGAGCAACCAACCGCCACCAGTCATACATGCACCTGTAGTTGGAGACATCAACAAGAGCACGTCTCAAGGAGTTGAGAGGGCTGGTCAAGATAAAGACATTGCCACTCAGAACGAGAAGACGCCTGAGAAGAGTAGCGTACGCACTACAGTTTTAGCTAGAAAATTTTTCAGATGTCATGGAATTAAGCACATCGCTTCCAATTGCCCAACAACACGAGTTCTTTACTGAGCAGGGTGCAGTGGAGGAGGTTTGCGACGAAGAGGTAGATGTAGAATAACGTTAGGTGTACCATCTTCCATTTGATGAGAGCGAGATGCTTGTGGTTTGATGGGTCCTACAGACTGAGGATGACTTCACCATAATATATTTTACACTCATTGCACCGTGAACTAAAATACATATAATCTCATCATCGATGGAGGAAGCAGGAAGAATGTAATATCTACAATACAGATTGTGGAGAAATTGAGCCTCATTACTCGGAGGTATTCCCAGTCGTATTCTCTGTTGTGCACGAAGAAGAACATGGTAAGCATCGACATGAGGTTTCTAATAGAGTTTTTGATTATAAGCCAACTATAGGATTAGGTGTTGTGCGACGTGGTGCCTATGGACCGCTGCCACATATTTTTGAGAGATCGTGATAATTTAATTGTAGGACACAGCATGATAAGTTTAGGAACACTTCACCAAAAAATTGTAAGCGCATCGTACTTCTTACTCCGACAGAGTCTGAGGTCAAAGGTGCCCTTGTCAGCAAAGAAACGCTAGCGAGATTGATTTTGGTGATGATAGAGGATGACATGATGGACTTGTTAGTTTTAAACATGAAGCAACCCTTATAGAGAGAGTTCCAGGACATTCTACTTGATAGCTTATCACCATAAACGCCAACATTCGTGGTATCAGGCTACCTTAACCTTAGATTGGGTTGAACCAAGCTTGAGTTGTTTTTGGAGGATTTAGCATAATACACTTTGCTCAAAAGGTACCTCCAGTTGGTTGGATCAATATGGATGTTTGCTTATAAGTGGAGAAAACCCTTAGGTACTTTGTGGGATAGTGAAGTCGTTAGTGGGATCCAGATGCTTTTCGGACCACAGTCGAAAAGCTCTTTTGGGAGATTTCAGTATCTCTGCCACTTTCAATGTGCGGACAAAAGCTTCGACGAATGAGGTCAAAGCTCTCCCCAATCTCGGAAGACTGATTCGGGCGCGTCAAGCAAGGTGTGGGTGCGCCAAACATGGTGCTGGCGAGCCTTGTAATGTTGTGGGCATGGTTTGGAGGGAAGTACGGGCTTCTCTCCCGTGTTATTTGTTTGTACCTATCCGGTTCAGACTTGAAAGGGCTGATTGGCTCTCCCACGAGGGATTGATGCCTCCTTTCCATAGTGGGATCCAATTCTAGTTATCTAGGGCTTATATATGTGACTTATGCTTTTAGATTTTCAATTTTTGGTTTCAGATTTCTATCGTATGTGTCGTTCTTCCCTTCTAGGGTTGTATCCGAAGATGAGAAGGCGCTCTATCGTTCGAGATGGCGGCCATACCCCAAGGATTGAGTGTTGCTCGTGCTGTAGTTTGATCATATTGGTTTATTTATCCTTAATCTTCTCACTTTTCGACAACCTTCCTTTCATTGTCGACGTCGTTGTATTCACAACAACCACCCATAAAACAACCTCAATGTTTTCCTGCCACCATCTACAACTCAGCTTCCTCCAACCTTGTTGTTGTCCCTCACCACCTTCCAACACCCAACCAACCCCTATACTACCACTTATCTGCTATTCTAGCCTAACGGAATCCTTTACCCTTCATCTTAGCGGTTGTCTCAACCCTCCCAAACTAGTTGCCTACCACCAAATCGCTGCCTAATCGCCCCCAAACAACAATAGCTGCTATTTGGACTGACATCCCTTGCTGGCATGATGTTCCAGCACCCACAGTCATTGTCACCCCTCTTATATTGCCCCCAAACCCCTTCCCTTCTTTGTCATCATATCTCCAAGCCCCTAACAATTACCACCATTGCTCGAGATCCGCCCTAACGCAAGTTTGTGCGTCATGTGTATTGTATTCTTCCTTTCAAGTGTGTTTGATTATAACCGGATATTTGCTTCCAGTAATAATATTTATATTTTCTATTATGATTTGGGTTAACTCTTATATCAATTACTCTCTAATCTTGGGTGCCACTGGAGCTACACTAACCATGTTACTTATATGTTCATTTTACATTTTGTCCTTAAGTGTAAAGCCACTCATCCATCTGAGCATTCTCATCTTAGCAACACTTAATTTTATGCTTCTATTTTACCAGCTTGTGCCATAAAGTATTAAAATTGTCCTTTTATTTTTAGCGGTACTATTGTATCAAACAATAGACCCAATGCATTCCTCCACTTCAACCATCCAACTTGAATTCCACTAATAACATTCCCATATATATCACCATCACCTTGGACAAGAGACCCTTTTTATCTAAATCGATCACTCCTTTTAATGACTTGATCACCCTTGTTGCTACTCCACTTCTAGATTTACTACTACTAAAACTACATTCCATGCATTCAATTTTAGATCTACTCAAACGAACACTTTTAGACTCCAAAGTTAACCTTTATAATTCATGTTTTTTCTTGAACTCTCTATCTAGTATTATTCATAAGAGGAATATTATCAGCAAAAGCATACACTAAAGTACATCATCCTATAAATGTCCAGTAAAAACATTCATAACTAGAGCAAAAAGATATGGGCTTAAAGCCGATATTTAATGTAAATTAATTGAAATAGGAAAATGCTTTTGTCAATATCCTTATGTTCAAACCCAAGTAACAATTCTAGTATACACATCTTTAATGTCTTGAATATAAGGAGTATCATCTTTCTTTTCTAGAACTCTCTAAACTACTTTTGGTCATAAATTTGTCTGAATTAATAAAATTCATATGTAGATCCTCTTTACTCTCTTTGTATTTCTCCATCAAACCACTCAATAAATATATAGCTTTTATAATTGACTGCCCGACATAAACCCAAACTGATTTTGAGAAATTTATGTATCACGTCGTAACGTATATTCAATTACTCTCCCATATTTTTAATGTATGACCCATTAACTTAATTCCTCTAAAATTTGCACTTTTGTGCATCTCCTTTATTCTTAAAATAGGAAACAATAGAATCTTTCTCCACAAATGAGACATCTTTTTAAAAATCTAAAATATAATTAAAAAGTTTAATGAAGCAAAAAATTCCTAAATCTTTTAATCATTTCCTCACTTATTTTGGAGTATCATCATGCCATATTGTTTTTCAACACTTCATTTTATACTTCATTTTATTTAAGCCTCATCAACTTCCATTTTTTTAGTTTGATGAAAGAAATAAAAGTTATTTTTTTAATTCTTTACTATATTAAGATTACTAAAATCGATCATATTTTTACAATCTTCATTAAAAAGTTTTTTCTCAAAATATATCACACATTTTCGTTCAATACACTCATATAAAAAATCACATTTTGATTTTCATATTTAATTCATTTTAGTTTAACTAAATCTTTTTCTTGTCTCTTTATTTGGTTAGTTTATACATATAACTTTCAACCTCTTTAGTATCTAGTTTTTTATAAAGAATGATAAAAGCTAAATTTTAGCATCAAAAACTATTTTATTAGAGACTCCCCATGGGCCACTTTATAATTTTTTGAATTCTACGCTATTGCATTCAAAGCAATTTTTATAATAAACTTTTTTACTTCTTATTTTTTCTTACACATTATTATTCCACCACCAACTATTTTTATTTATAAAACTTTTTCATTTCGATTCTTTAATCATATCTTTTGTAACATGTTTAATAGTACTTGTTATTTAATCCTACATAATTTAGTTTCTTCGTGATCATCCTAAATCCTTAGATCTTGAAATTTACTCATAAAAATAATTTTTTTTAAGTACCCGTCTAATTATATAACAATATTTTATTGTATTTTTATTTATATTCCAACCTATCATTTTAAAATTCAAAATTAATAAAAGATGTTGGATACTTAAATTTCCACTTGACGTGACTAAACTTTACAATCTTGACTATCTATTTTTCTCATAAGAAAATACTCAATTTGTATTTTATTAGATCTATTCTTATAAGTGATAATATACTTATCTATTTTGTTAAAAAAATCATAAACTAAACAAAATCTAATATGACTCTAGGAAGTTTGGTTCTGCTGCATTTGAAATTTTTTCTTGTATCACCAATCACAAACTACATGACAATAATTTTCTCAAATGTTCTCAATATGTGTTCATGTATATTTGTGGTGAATGAAAAGATGATCATCTCAACGAGGAAAATCCTAGAACAGAAATCACTGATCCAAAATATGAAACATGAAAGATTGAAGATTACATGATCATGTTATGGTTTGTCAACTCCATTATCTCAAAAATTGAAGACTTTCATTTTTTATAAAACAAAAAAAGAAATCTAAGATGTTGCAAGAGAAACCCATTCAAATATTGACAATACCTCTGAGTTGTTTTACATTGAAACTAGATTTAAATGACTTGCGGCAGTGAGATGAATGTTACTCAATATTAAATGACTTGCCTGGGAAAAGGCTATGGAGAAGAAATTCTTGCCCTTGAAAAGAAATTCTTATTCTTGAAAAGAATGGTATTTGAATCATGCCAACTCTGCCACATGTGAAAAGAGTTGTGAAGTGTAAATGTGTATTCACTATAAAAAATGAAGCAGATGGAAGCATAGAAAGGTTCAAAGCTAGACTTGCAGCAAAAGGTTTCACTCTGTTCTATGAGATCGACTACCTTGAGACATTCGCACCAGTGACAAAACACAACATGCAAAGAGTATTATTGTTTTTAGTTATCAACCATGGTTGGTCTCTACATTAGCTAGACATAAAAAATGTATTTTTTAATGGGGGCCTTGAGGAAAAATGTATATGGAGATACCTCTAGGTTTGAAGAACAAAACAATCAATCAGCTAATGTGCAAACTAAAGAAAGTATTGTATGGGTTGAAATAATCTCCCAGAGTATTGTTTGAAATGTTCATCAAGTCTAAAAAAAGTACCAACATATCAACAATCTAAATGAAGATCATCTAGAAGCAGTTTTCAAATCTTGAGGTACTTAAAGATGACTCCAAGATGTGGATTGATATTCAAGAAAACTGAGAATCGTGACATCGAGATCTATTTTGATGTTAGCTAAGTAGGAGAACTATCTCACAGTAGATCTTTCACGGGTTACTACTCATTTGTATATGGTGACATGGTTACTTTGAGAAGTAAAAAGCATGCAGTGGTGGCAATAAGTAGTGTAGAATCTGAGAATTGTGCCATTTTCTTAGGAATTTGTGAAAGAATGTGGCTAAAGTAACTACCAGTGAAACTTTACATGTAGAACAAAAGTACTATTAATGATAGTCAAACAACCATCAGTATTTCAAGAATCTGGTCCACCATGATCGAGTCAAATATATAGAGATTGACAGACATTTCATCTCTGAGAAGGTCAATGGAGGGGTTGTTCAACCAAGCTATCAGTATCAGATTGTCAACAGTCTTACCAAGGCTTTTCTTTTGCACTACTTTTGTGAGCTTAACACCAAATTTGGGATGTATGACTTATACAGCCTAACATGGATGAGAGTGCAAATAACTCTGGACCACAAGGCCCACCCTCGATTTAGGGAACCGTGGATCCGTTATTACATTTCAGGGGGAGAAATTATCCTCCCTTAATTATCCTTTATTATGTTTAATTTCTTTCCTTTTATCATGTTATTTGAATTTTTCTCTAACATGGACTAACTTCTTTTGCACTCATCATTCATAATGTGAAAACCCTTGCTTATTTAGCACTACATTCGGGCGTTGGCGGCCTTGACACACTTTTCATTGTATTTAAGTTATACAACGCATCACTTTCAGGAATGCCTTAGTACTAACACAATGATTTAAAGGATTCAAGTCATCTTTTTTTCAACAAAAAATTTTACGCCGGCTATCAACTACCTAACACATTCTTTCACATTTCATAGGGATTTGGAACATAGTAATGATAGTATTGAAACTTTGACCATGGAATGGTTTTTTCAATATAGAGTTTTGAATATTTTTTGATAGATTTTAAGGTTTCCATTGAAGGGGTATATAATGAAATCACTACGGGTAACTAAGCAACTCAATAGAATCCAATTTGAGCACAAAACATGCGAAAACATAAAAGGCCAACTGCTCCAAATACTAGCTGTTATTTACAAAAAACAATTTAATGATGACCATTAAATACATAGTAGTGATGTTAACAAAGCCCTACTTAAAAAAAATATATATATATTTATAAAGGATTAGTGGATGGGGATCCACATCTTTTGAGGTCATTGCTTACTATCAGTTGCTACACAAACAACCTAAAAGATTAGGCCATTGCTTGCTCCATGTTGCTACGCAAATAACCTGAAAGATTAGTGGCAACTGGCGGAGCCAGAAAATGTTTCGAATAAATTTAATGACTCGTATTAATCATTTTGTCAAATGAATGCAGTTATGATCACAGGATGACTTTCGGGGAGGTTTTTTTCATTTCAAAATGGTTGGAACAGTAAAAAGCTCATGTGTATCAGTGATAGTGGAATTTAGCATGCCAAACAATAAGATCAACCATAGTTTTTTTAACGTCTTAATGAGTATGCAACCTGAACTATGCATGTTCTTCACTTCTATATAACTTGGATATAGCTCTGAATAACCTATGTTTGTTCTCGCAGTGTTATTGGAAGGACTTATTATATTCTTTTGCACATTTCCAATAATTTTGTCATATAATAGATATAAAATTCTTGCTGTGCCATGCCATAATTTCTCAACTTTTTTTTCATGCCCAGTCTAATCTTTTTTTTTCTCTACCACGTACATCTGTTAATCATGCTATCGCTGGGTAGGGTTGGCCTGTTGGTCTAGTTGCTAGTTATAAGTTCCAAGCTCCTGGCAAGCCTTAGTAGTATGCCTGCTACTTTTCAATTTGCAATTTTCCTCAAATTATTTTTGAAGAAAATACATCTGGCCTCAATCATCAATTTCTGCCTTATTCTTCTGTGTAATCATGCAGGTTATTCTCAATTATCAATTTATTTTTCACGACTAAAACGAATTACAAATAATATTAATTCATGGGCCAGGGTTAGAAATGCTATGTTTTTCCCAATAAAATAGTATTGAAATTTAATTATTTAAGCAACTCAGAAAGGTTGTTGAAAATAAAAAAAGTTCGGATAATTCTTGATGAGCATCAGATTAGTAGGATAGCAANAATATACTTCTCCACGAAACAAAATGGATAACTCTTCTTTGCATGCCTAAGAAGTTGTGTGTATGTCAAAAGTATAAATTCTAAAATATGTTTTTTTAAAATACGTTGTCCACCTGACGAATACCTGTTTAGGCTGGGAAATAGCTTCCTAAGTGAGGTTCAAGACACCCTTCTAGACGAGTGGCGGGTTCTATACGTTCTNAAGCCTTACCTGTTGTCTTTTAGGCTGCCTTTGTTTATGGGTCTTGTTGGCTGTTTCCTCTTCTCTGCTGACTCTGGCCTTGAGGCCCTTTTGTCCCCGTTCTTGGCTTTGGGCCGAGGGCCTTGTTGGTNTCACTATTTTAACTTTTAAAAAGTGAAATGCACCTTTTCATGTATAGGTAAAGTGGCATATATATGTAAAAATAAAGTTTAGATGTTCGATATATAAATAAATAGGAATTGAATGGTATGCTTTTATATATGTAAAATAAGAGTTTCGATATTAGATATATGAATACATAGGAATTGAATGGCATGCCTGTAAAGCTTCGAAGGGCCATTTACATACATAATATCCAATTTCTATTTATTTACGTATCTAACATCCAATTTCTATTTATGAGCCATATGCATTTAAAAGCTTCAATTCCAAAACCTTTTATATTACATCAAAAATATCACTATTATAACTTTTAAAAAGTGAAATACACCTTTTCATGTATAAGTAAAGTGACATATATATGTAAAAAATAAAGTTTAGATGTTCGATATATAAATACATAGGAATTAAATGGTATGCTTTTATACATGTAAAAGAAGAGTTTCGATGTTAGATATATGAATGCATAGGAATTGAATGGCATGCCTGTAAAGCTTCCAACTTTTTAATGATATTTGATCTTTTTTGTGGAGGATATTTATGAATTTTTTTATATCATTTATAGTTATCTAATAATGTGTAAGGGATGCTGAGAAAGTTTGTGTGGTGTGCTATTCCCATCAACAACCATTGTATCATCTTGTGAACTTATCTAATGATTGAGATTTGTGTTTTCTTGTTAATTCAAGCCGCTGACCAAAAGTCAAGTTAGTGTACGTCAAAAATACGTTAGCATGAATCTCAAGAAAATCCAATGGACTAAGAGGCATAAAAGTACGGTCAGGGATGACCCACAAAAGGAAGATCAAATTTCTTATCACCGGAAAATCAAAAAACTTAATTGACCTGGTTTAGATCTCTTCGATAAAAATTTAAAGCCGACCGGATGCAGGTTGTTTGTACCAAATAATAATATTCGTTAAGTTGAGAGAAGGGTTCAACCCAACTCTCGCCTCGGTATTGTCAGTGGCCTCATAAGAGCCTCTGGGACTTTTCGTCAGAAGGTCGAATTTTTTATCATGATATACTCTACTAATGTCACGAAGGACTTTTTGTCAAGGGGTAAGCTACTTGTCAGATTATGGTTATTCATTCCTTGCTCGACATTATAGTCTCATCCTGAGAAGCTCCTAACCTAGGGGTTTACAGATGACAGCCGGATCAAATTTGAAAACTTGTTGACTCAAGCTAACCGAGCCAAGTTCGGATGACCGAAGATTAACAAGAGCCACTTGATAACCTCCAACTCAGCATAGTCGGACAAATGAACCTTGCGGAACCAAAGCCCGCTAATCTCAGTCGATTGAGAGATGTTGAGCCATAAACTCATTTATATAAATACCCAAAATACCTTAAAACATCACCATCAAAGTTTTCGTAACCGTGTAATTATACATGTTGTCCTTCCTTTGCTTATAAACAAGTGACCATTCTATTAATAAAAAGTTGCACAATCTTCTCATTCTATTGTTCACTACTGTGGATTCTCTTTCTCTCTCTCCTGCTTTACGCTCTATTCCTTAGGTGTGACTCGGATAGATTTATGTTCAACATTCTAAAAGGTACGGTGAGCATGGATCATGCCAAAAACAAGAAGAGGAGCACATGAAGAAGAAACCAGCTAGAGAGACCCTACATACATGAGGTGCACAAAGGAGTTTGTGTAGCAACAGACCTAGAAGTTAAGGGATGAAATGCTGTATGAAATGACAAAGACTATCTAAGAAGCTATATCAAGGAGAAGAGAACAAAACCCCCAAGACTTGGACCCTTGGGAAGAAGAGTCGATGCTCAATGGTGGGAGGATAATTCAGGCACCGGAAAGTTAAGGAGACTTCTAGTACTAGAATAGTTCTGGGTCGGGATTGCCGGACAGACAACAGTTTGAGCTTACCAAGGCAACACTGCTTGTCGGAGAATGTGTTCTACCGACAAATTTCTGAAGTTGAACTTCTAGAATAATTCAGGATACCATCATCGAAGTCCTACAAGGTCGATAATTATCCGACCGAACATTTAGCATCATTCAAATCGGCCATCTGTTAGCTGAGGATCACCGACGCTTTGAAGTGTTTCCTCTTTTCACCATGTTGAGGGAGTTGGCCCTTGATGGTTCATTGGACTACCGACTGTAGTGATCACCTCCTTCTCTAACTTCAAGTTGGTGTTCGTGATGCAGTTCACCAACGCTCAAAACCCAGAAAGAGTTCACAGGCTCTGTTCCAAATCAGGCAAGTGCAAAACAAGAGTCTTCAATCATTCTTAATGAGGTTTTGGAAAGAGATGTTAGAAGTGTAGGATCTGTAATCTATAATAGCACATGTCGCGGTTGATTGTTATGCTTTAGTTCTTCGACGACCGAAAACCCTAGCGGAATTGTTGGAGCTGGCCAACAATTATATTTCAAACAAAGAATACATCTCCACTCCTGCTTCCTCCAAAACAGAGTCGGCCGCCAGTTATCTGCAGAAGATGATGCCCATATACCACAATGGAGATTGAGAGAAGACTCGCGTCCTTCCGTTCAGCCATGGTACCAAGATCACTGGCCACCCCGAGACAACAAGGGGGCCGACAAAAACCACAATCGAGGAGGTCAAGCTTGATATGAGATTGAGAGAAGACTCGCGTCCTTCCGTTCAGCCATGGTACCAAGATCACTGGCCACCCCGAGACAACAAGGGGGCCGACAAAAACCACAATCGAGGAGGTCAAGCTCGATATCTTGACCAATGGTCGGCTTGTTACATGATTGAATGATCATCAAACATTCAAGGCCACTTTGTTGAGTGTCTCAATGGCGGAGTTAGTGAAAGCATTTCAAAACCAAGAGTGTTTCAAGAATGAAACACCAATGGGAGTCGGAACTTTTCTACAGGACATGGAAAAGTACTGTGCCTATCACAGAGATCACAACAATGACACGAAGGAATGAAGGCACCTTCATAGTCTGGTTAAGGAATCCATCAAAACTGTACCCAAAGACAAGGGAAGGCTCTAGTAGAAGATATCTTGGATGAGCCGGTTTAAGCGATTGCCATCCACATTGTTGGGATAGTGTCAGCTATTTTCAGAGGAGGTGGATATTTGTCCCGACGAGCCAGTCAAAAGAGGCTCCAATTGGGAGAAACGTGGGCAACCGCTTTTGCACCAATGCACAACACTTACCTCCTGATTACATTCACTGATGCAGATCTTCCCCTAATTGGAATCCTTACAATGACACTATCGTCGTTACAACAATGATAAGCAATTACCAGATAAGTAGTATTTTAATCGACACTGGTAACTCTATGAACATTTTGTTCAAGTCAATGTCCGTAAATTTCCACTGATGTTGACGGATTTCTCACTATATCTCTTCCCGGGTAGGTTCGGGCATAGATCTCTTTGGTGTCATGACTAGGGTTTAAAGTTGGGAGGTGAAAGTGTGAAAATTTGAGTTAGGATTGCTAATTTTAAAAATCAGCAAGGTAAATTTAGGGTTAGGTCAATGTTTAGCTATGATTTGGAAATAGAAAATAAAAATTTTGGAGGGGTAAGGTTCATACTAGGAAACCCTAGAATAGTACTAGGATTAGACTATCTCTGATACCAAATGATACCGGAGTTAACCCAAACCACAATAAAAATAAAAATATTTTTGCTGAAATTTAAATAGGTTACAGTGAAGACTCTTCAAACAGGAAATAAACAATAACAGACATAAGAGGGCACCCTTGGGCAACGATGNGGATTAGACTAGCTCTGATATCAAATGATATCGGAGTTAACCCAAACCACAATAAAAACAAAAATATTTTTGTTGAAATTTAACTAGGTTACAGTTAAGACTCTTCAAACAGGAAATAAACAATAACAAACATAAGAGGACACCCTTGGGCAACGATGAAGGTTATGGGTGGTGGCTGGCCAGCAGGTGGCTATTCTGGTAGGAGGCTAGCTGGATGTTGGTTGGCCGACCAGTGGTAGCTTGAAGGGTAGCAGAGGACGCGATTGTAGTAGGGTAAAAAAGGGAAGTAGAGGTAGGCGACTGTATTAGGATGCGGGTAGGGTGTATGGGGGCCATGAGGAGTACAAGCAAGGAAGCAAGCCGTTACGGAGATAGGGCAGGGAATATGTGGTTGTGGTTGGACAACAACGCAGTATGGGAGGAAATACTTGTGGAGTGCGGGTGAAGCAGAGGTGGAAGGTAGTAGGCGGTAGGGAGATGGTTGGAGTTGGCAGTTGGAAGCAAAAAGGTGTGGAGAAAAGAAACCAGCGACAAGGCTATGGCTTGGAGTTACCGACTGAAAGCAGAAAGGTGCTGGAAAAGCAGCTTGCGGCAAGGAGAACAGTAGATGGCAACAAGTAGGTTGAAGGGAATATGAGGCTGGCGGTAGTAGGGAGAGGGGAAATAGCGGGGATAATTACCACCTCGGACGTATTATAGCCGGCGCTTCTTCTCGCCTTTGTATACAACCCTCGACAGGGAGAATTGCCTCAAAGGTAGCAAAATAGTCGGCCGGTTTAGTCTCCCTGCTGGACTGGACCCTCCTAACTGAACCGGGTTGGATCGGTTCAGCAATAGCCCCTGCATCACTCTCCTGTTTATGCTCCATACCTTTAGTGTGACTCGAGGACATATTTGGATGCAACAGTTAGAATTATGGTGTATGTTTCCAGTATTATATTTATGTTTTTTTTTTTACATCTTTTGCCACATTCATGTGCGTTAAACCAGTCGTAAAATTTTGTAGTAGTATTCATATTCACCTCTTGTGCTGCGTCAATCTTTTGTCATATGAACTGTGATTTTCTTCAAAACTATAGCTTTCATCATCTCATCTATAACAAAGCAACATCAGCTTTTTTTTTGTTTTGTTAATTATTTGTTTGTTCGCGGTCAGTTCCAAATGAATTTATGTTGCTTGTAGTGGAGTTTTCTTATGTTAATTGTAATGAAAAGTCGACATTGTAATATTTTCATCAATGAAGTTTCTTATATGTGCTGTCAAATTGTCAGGCTTGCAGCAGATTGGCCATCATCAATGCAAATTGTTCGCCTCATTGCTCAAGATCACATGAGTAACAAGTAAACTTTTCCACTTTTCTTTTACATCAAATGTTGTTTTTTGTCTGCTTTTTAGATTGTTCATCTCATTGGCATCCTGAGTTATCATTTGTAATCTTTTTAGGCAGTATGTTGGTAAGGCAGATTTCTTGGTTTTCCGGACATTAAATCAGCATGGGTTCCTTGCACAATTACAGGAAAAGAAGCTTGTGAGTTTATTATTAAACCATAATCTCTTGGAACATCGAATGGGCTAGTTTTTTTTATTGTATCTTAAGTTTCTTTTTTGCGTGCTTTGTTTGAGTCTTAAAAAATTTATTTTGATAGGAAATGTTGATCCAGTGATCATATATGGATTATAGTTAAAGATTACATGTTTGCTGTGAAGCAGGGCTTGAGGCTGAACCTGGTCCAACTGGTTCAGCAAGAGAAGGTTCGATCCAGCATCCTACTGGACCGGTCCCTCCCTCTTTTCATTGAGCGGGAATTATTCCCTCCTTATTTTTGTTTTTCGCCTACTCTTTTATTTATATGTACGTGCTTTTATGCCGTAGGGTTTAGCTTCTGTTATATTTTGATTTTAGTTTGTGAGGACAACCACCGGTCCTATTTTCTTTTTTGAGGTTGTATTCGATAGNTTTTGTTTTTCGCCTACTCTTTTATTTATATGTACGTGCTTTTATGCCGTAGGGTTTAGCTTCTGTTATATTCTGATTTCAGTTTGTGAGGACAGCCACCGGTCCTATTTTCTTTTTTGAGGGTTGTATCAGGATAGTGCTCTAGCTGTATCCCTCTCCCCCATGTTGATTTATCTTCTGCGACGTCCACCTCCACTTTCCTTGTCGCTTGCTGGTTTTCCTTGCACCGCCGCCAACTGCCTTTTCCGCATTTCCCCACATCCAACCGCTAGTTCCAGACCATAACCTTGCTTCTAGCATCTTTTTCTGCAGCTTCCTGAATCTTGTCGCCAGTTTTGAACCTTGCCGTTGCTGCCAGTTTCGGACATTGCCGCCAGCATCTTTTCCCGCAACTTCCCGCATCCAACCGCTAATTTCAGGCCTTCTCTTTGCCGCTAGTTTCCTACCCGTCTCCAACCACAATAACNAACTGCTAGTTCCAGACCATAACCTTGCTTCTAGCATCTTTTTCTGCAGCTTCCTGAATCTTGTCGCCAGTTCTGAACCTTGCCGTTGCCGCCAGTTTCGGACATTGCCGCCAGCATCTTTTCCCGCAACTTCCCGCATCCAACCACTAATTTCAGGCCTTCTCTTTGCCGCTAGTTTCCTACCCGTCTCCAACCACAATAATGCTTCCTATCTGCCCCTCCCTACTATACATGTAACACCCCTCCTTTCCACGACAACCCCAAACGCCACTCCTTCCTGCTACAACCCTGTGGCCTCATTCCAACTTAAATCTGCTGCTATAGACCCATATCCAGCCCTCCTATTCCTGCTGCTACCCTTGACTTACCATCTCGCTGCTGACCAACCCTCACATGCACTATTACCTTGCCGACCAGCCATCACCCATCCCTTCGCTTGTTCCCCAATGTGNGATTTATCTTCTGCGACGTCCACCTCCACTTTCCTTGTCGCTTGCTGGTTTTCCTTGCACCGCCGCCAACTACCTTTTCCGCATTTCCCCACATCCAACCGCTAGTTCCGGACCATACCCTTGCTTCTAGCATCTTTTTCTGCAGCTTCCTGAATCTTGTCGCCAGTTCTGAACCTTGCTGTTGCCGCCAGTTTCAGACATTGCCGCCAGCATCTTTTCCCGCAACTTCCCGCATCCAACCGCTAATTCCAGGCCTTCTCTTTGCCACTAGTTTCCTACTCGTCTCCAACCACAATAACGCTTCCTATCTGCCCCTCCGTACTATACATGTAACACCCCTCTTTTCCACGACAACCCCAAACACCACTCCTTCCTGCTACAACCCTTTGGCCTCATTCCAACTTAAATCTGCTGCTATAGACCCATATCCAGCCCTCCTATTCCCGCTGCTACCCTTGACTTACCATCTCGCTACTGACCAACCCTCACATGCATTATTACCTTGCCAACCAGCCATCACCCATCCCTTCGCTTGTTCCCCAATGTGTTTTTTTTTTGTATGTTTGTTGTCATTTATTTCCTAATTTTGAAGAGTCTTCATTGTAAGCTTTGAATTTCAGCAATAAGATTTTTGTTTTCGTTGTGGTTTGGGCTATATCAGAGTTAGCCTAACTTTAATTCTATCCTAGTATTTTTTAGCATCCCCCATGATCCAAAAATTTCTTTCCTACTGCCAAATACCCTTTTCACTATCACATATCCATAACCCTAATTCCCCCTTTGCTGATTTTGAGAGGCAACAACCTTATATCAATTATTTTTATCCTCTCACCGCCCAACCCTAAATCCTAGCTATGCACTAAAGAGATACAACCTTGGCCTACCTGGAAGGAGATAGAGCGAGATATCCGCCAACTTCAACAGAGGCTTGCGGATATTGAGAATGAAATCTAATTGGTGGTTACCCTCAACTGTGTTTGAGAGCATTGAAAGGGTGAACAAAAAAATCTGAAGATGAAGCGGGCACAAGAACAGTTTCTACTAGCTTACTGTAGACAAAAGGTGCAGGCTCTAGCTTCAGAAGGAAAGTTCACATCACCGAGTGACCTCCACATCTTACAATCAGAGTGTAACCTCAACATTTTATAGCTAGAGAACACTCAGGAGAACGCCCAAGACGACCCCGTCAGAGGACGAACTGATTCAGAGTGGTGAACAAATGAAACTAATTCACCTTCCTAAATTTGTCACAGTCTTATGTGTTGCAAGTGCCATGAATTTGGGCATATTGATTCAAATTGCACAATCAGGGGGTGATATGCTTCATCAAAAATTTGGTTAAAGACACCATAGACACGAAAGACCGTGAGGACATAAATGAAGAGTACCAACTTCCAGTTGAAGAGGGAAACAGTAATCCAGAAGAAGATACGGACTTCAGAGAGGATTCTCAATTGTCACCCAACGAGGAAGAGACACCACCAATTCCAGTAATCCCGAGATAGAGGTTTCAACTGAGGCAATAGTAGCCGTTATTGACGTTACTGATCTTGAGATAATGGGTGTTTATGCTGAGCATGATATTGTGGTTTCTCGAGTCACTGTTTTGCAGACTTTGAGAGGAATATCAGCAGGACTAACCTAGGATGTCCAAAAGGGTTATGAGTTGGAGGAGCCTACATCGGATACAGAGCCACCACAACTAAGAGAAATGCAGATTTTGCACATGTATAGACTCCTTCCTAAGCTATCCCTATAGATGGAAGTCTAGCATGTCAGAAGTGAGACCATTTTGTGCCTTGTTGGGAATATTATGTGGAGTTATTCAGAGGTTATTTTTAGGGCAACATGGTACCCATCGCCAATGTTCAAACAGGAAAGATGAACCCCAGCTTGGTAATGGGCCCAAGAAAATTGATGGGGACAAAATTCTTCAATGGGATCTAGATCCTGTCGGTGAAAAAGAGATCTCTCTTGAAGGGGAGCTAGTGAGACTGGTCCAGCCTTACCACAAATTTCAGCCCAAAGTGGATATCTCTTTACATACTAATTTATCAGTTGCACCCTGCCGGGTATGAGGAGTGGAAGAAGTATGATACAATTGTGATGGCGCGATACAATTGGGAATACTCGTCTATCTGCAGTTTCATCTTAGGTTGTACTAAAGGTAGATATCTTTTCTATCAGAATGTGCTTTGGAATGACGTCTACTTGATCGACGTGCTAAACAACTTGACGTTGTGCTACGAGGAGCCAGAAGCTTCGATGAATAAAGTCGAATCTCCCCCATTTGGTCTCACTTTTACACCTATGAGTATAAACATTCCAGACATTATAGTATTATTTACATGAACAATAATCAATACCCCACATTTGTATAAAAATATAAAAAATAAATCCCAATCCATATGATTGCAATTCTCAATTTAGCTATTAAACAATATGAACCCTGTTTAGCTTGTAGAGCCTTGAAGGGGTCCCTTGTCAACCTGAATGATAGTCTAGATGTTGTGTACGAACTCATGTGTGCCTCCCATTAGGAAGAGATATTGTGTTCGAACTCACGCGTGCACCTAAGGCGCATTCTGATAGCACAAACTCGAGCATGTTTACCATACTGTCCAGCGCTTGCTTTTGTGTGTGTCCTGCTCTCTACTTGGGGAGTTGTGCATGTTACATGAGGCTGTTGTAGATCCTTCCAAGGTTGCTGCCGACCACCCATCTCTTTTTTTGTTTTAACTTTACTGTGTACAAATGCCATTCTCTTTTCCCCATTTTAAGTTACTTCTGCACNATTTTTTTTTTTTTTTTTTTTTAACTTTACTGTGTACAAATGCCATTCTCTTTTCCCCATTTTAAGTTAGTTCTGCACGTTTTTATAATTAATCTCGCTACATTTGTCAGCTTCATTCTCCATTGATAATCTGTCTTCGTTACAAAATTTCAAACATTTTTGCTCATTAATAACAATAATGTTAATGGTTGAGATCTTCCTGAAGTCTATGGATTCTTCCCTAATAGACATTGCATTCCTGAGAGTAATTTTCTTAATCTATGGATTTTATCTCTCTAAAAATGTTTTTGTAATGTATTAATGTTTGACAAAGTTATTCTTATCCAATATTAACCATTTGATAATGATATGTATATGGTTGTTATGCTATTTGATTTGCTATTTGATTTATAGAGAACTTCCAATATTATGGTTAGAGACAATGTCAAAATGGTCCCTTTGACTTTTTGTCGATGATCATTTTAGTCCAAGAGTTTATAAAAGTGTCAATTTATGTCACGACCTGGCTCAGAGCTTGAAATTAATCAAGGCGGGTACGAATGGTCGGACAGTAAAAATTAAAATTTTATATATTCATTTTTTATAATATTATTTAACAAATGAAAGTGTCATTAATGAAATTAAATTAAAGCAATACACTTAAATTTATATGATTATTGGCTGTCTACATCTTCTATAAATTTTTTTCTTCGATTGTTCATCTTTTAATTGAAAAATTTAAACTTGAAGTAATAATTTAAAACAAGAGTAAACTAAACAAAACTAGTGAATATTCATAACTACAGTAACATTTAACAGTATATCAGATTTAGAAGGAACCAAATACTAGTATAATTTAAAAGTACAAGTACTGACATTGTTTTTAGATAATTTTTTGCTTTCTTTAATGTTTTAAAATCTCTTCTACAAATACTTATCATCAATTATAACTATTATTATATATAAATTAATTAATTGATTTATCATTATTTGTTTTTGAAATATTTAATTTACAACATTTTATGAAATTTGATGCTAATATATATCTATTTAAATCTACAACTTAATTTATATATTATTTTTAATTAAATAATCAGTAAAATTTAATATTTGTATCTGGTATAATTTATGATTTAATTATTAAGGATGAATAGTTTATCTTATTATCAATATTTGACGTTAGTTTACTTAAACTAAAATAACTCTTAATTTAAGTTTTACCCGAATAAATTCTTGGATCTACTGACTCGCTAGCACTTCTCTTATGCATATAAATGAGTAAAAAGTCCTTGCTAGTCTTCCTGACCTAAATTAACTACATTAAAAAAAAAGAAAAATTATATTAATATTATCTTATAATTAAGTATTTAATCAACATAAATTGGATGCATAATTGAAATATACTTTAATTTCTCTTATTGCGCGGTCAACAATTTCTTTACGATCCTCTTTAACCCCTCATTTAGTGTTGTTAATTCTTCATTTCTGCTTTACAATTTTGATTAATTAAACACAATCCATGTAAATTCTTCAAATGCAGTTCAATATGGTTAAAAATCTAAATAGCATAATATAGTTTTAAACTAGATGCAGACTCANTGTGAATAATAGTGTTCGAGGAATTGTGTTCTATAAAATGTATAGTAGTTATTTTTTCATATTTTTGATAATCTTTTTTACGATGGATACTAAAATCCATTTTTTTTCTCTTACAATATTATTAAAATATTGTAGATGGGTAAATTGATTAAATTTTTATTTTGGTTAATGAGAATTAATAAATAGATTTATTTAAGATCTGAATCATGGCTATGGCTTGAATTTATTAAAAGAAATAAATGAGCACGGTAATTCAAACTAAAATATAATACTGGATTCTGTTAATCGACAAGTTCCTTTTATAAATTGTGTCGAAAGCATGTTTTGGTTTAAATAAATTGTTTGGTTTCTTCTATAAATTGTGTCGAAAGCATGTTTTGGTTTAAATAAATTGTTTGCTATTTTAAATAATTAAACTTGCTTTTTTAAAATATATTAACATTTAGTTATTTAAGATTTTATTAACATAAATTAATTGATTTAAAAATTTTTAAAAAATAAAAAAACAATTATATTAAATAAATATCTGTATGTAAAAAGGTAATATAAAAAAAAGTAATTAAAATTGATTTTGATCAGCCCGTGTTTTGAAATTTCGCCAAATCCTCTTGCAGTCTTTTTTAAGGGGCTGCTTGGTTAGCATTGAAGTGAGCCGTACTATTTTGTGGTTTTATTAATTCCGGTGCTCAATTAGTAGGAAGATAATAGTTTAAAATAAGTATACATTTTGAATAGCTTTACTTTAATTTTAATTTATTTGAAATTTAGATTTGTACTAATTTTAAACATAAAACTTTGTGTAAGATAATTACTGCAGATGCTTTCTTTTAGCATGCTTGAGATGCATCATCTAGCACTTCTTGGGGTCCTAACAAAATATGCAGAAATATATTTTTTTGGCATCTCTTACATCACAACTTATACCCCTTTTTTGTCAATAGAGGCAGATCAAGTTTACTAAAATAAATCAAATTAGAATTTTAAGAAAAAATTATTTAAGAAATTACATATTTTTATTAGTCATTAGATGCATCTTATATTGTGTTTAGTGTATCTTCATCACATCAAAATTAGTAAAAATTAATTTTATATGAAAACTCATTGTAATTTCATTTTCAATGTGTGTTGTAAGTGAAATTCAAAAAAGTCATTCCATTTAATTTCGTAACTGATCAATCTTCATAACTACAAGAGGCATATTAAATTGTTAGTATCGAAATTGACACTTTCAATAGCAACCTAATTAAACCTTCTTGATAAAGTTTATTTGCATTTAAAAATTTTGAGTGATCATTATCCATTTCAAAGTTTTTATGCATAATTAAGAAACAATAATTTTACAATGTATTCTTTAAACCTTGATTCGTCATCAACAATTTTTTTTCATTTGGCACAAATTTTGAGATAATTTTTATTCAAACTCCAATTAAAAATCACCGAGAACTTTGATTTCAACAACTTACAATCAAACTGACCTTTTCGATGAGATGGACCCGATGGCCAAAATTGATTCAATATGAAGATTTTAGTGCATAATTGGAAAGCCAAATATATTTTTTATTTGACAAGCTTATAGTCGAATCGATTGTCTCAAAAAGACGAATCCAACGAGCCAAATATTACTCATTTTTAACATTTTTAAAGCACTCAAATGTCTAGAAAATATCGTACAATCGAGGGAATTTTTTGGGTCATCCGATGAAGCAGTCCAGATTCCTTTATATTTTATAGGGAATTTCTCTCAAGCTCTATAAATAGAGCTCGAGTCTCTTCATGAAAGAGGAAAGATAAAAGTTGCTCCTATTTTCTCACTAGTCACACTTATAATTAACATGTTACATTTCTTATGCACCACTCAATTCATTATAAGGGAGGGTAACTTTATAACTTCATATTCACAAATCCAAATAGGATAAGTAGGATATCTATAGGTTATAATAATTTTAATAGATAGCAATTTTGTAGGAATAGTTTGTAGAACTTCAACCTAATCCTAATTCTCGGCTAAGAACAAAAAATTAGTAAGGTAGAACTTTTCTCTAAATCAAATTCCCTCACTCCCTGTGAGATCGATATTTCAGACTAAAAAAATCTGATATTACTTATTCGACATGTACACTTGCTTGAGCCCTAGAGTGAGAGTGCATTAGGAAACATTGTTGAGTTTTTGGCGCCGTTATAGGGAGTGACGGTGTATTTAACTTAAGAGAATTTAAGTTGAACCTATAGAGCTTAGACTTGAAAAACTTCAGTGTTAATTATTTTTATTTAATTTTGTGCTTGAGTGTTTAACAAAAATTCCAAAAATATTTGTGTTGTTTTTGAATTTTTTGTCTGTTGACTTGTTTGTGTGCTTGAATTATACCTAGTAGATTCCTTAGTTTGTGTATGCATAGCTCGGGACAAATTGGACTTCAAAAATACAATTAAGAGTGAGATACTATTAGGAAAATTAGAAAATAGAAAAAAATTCAAGAACTTGTAGAAGAAATGATGAATAACCCACAAAATAATCTTGAAAACCATGAACCAATTCACGATGCACATAGACCATTAAGGGACCATGCTAATCTTACAGCAGATGAAATTCACTTAAGTATTTAAATAACTACCATAGATGCTGACACATTCAAACTGAACCTGCTATCATCCAGATGACACAAGACAATCAGTTTGGGGGAACCCTTTTTGAAGATCCAAACTTACATGTAGCAAGTTTCTTAGAGCTCTACGCTACATTCCACTATAATGGCGTATCCAATGACGTTGTTAGGCTTAGGATTTTTTTCTTTTACCCTAAGGGAGAAGGCTAAAATGTGGTTAAATTCATTAGTATCTGAGCAATAAGATGTGAAGTGATTTAGCTCAAAAATTCCCAGATAAATACTTCCGCCTTCAAAAATAGCTAAATTAAGGAATGATATTACAACACTTTTCCAAGATGAAGGTAAGCCGATTTATGAAGCTTGAGAATGATTTAAGAAACTCTTTCGGAAGTACCCTCATCATGCACTACCCGATTGACTGATAATTTAGACTTTCTACAATAGTTTAGTATGATCCATTAGGTCAATTGTTGAAGCTATAGTTGGTGGATTGCTTATGTCAAATTCATTTGATGAGGCTTATTCTTTGATAGAGGATGTGGCTTCAAAAAATTTCCAATGGCCTTCTAAGAGAGTGAACCCCAGAAAAGTGGCAAGTGTATATGACACCGACGAGCTTTCGATTTTAACTTCTCAAGTTGTTGCAATTTATAAAAGTTAGACAAATTTTGGATTAAACAACCTCAAAGACCACTAGAAATTGAGAAAAATTCATACAGACAACTAGTTGAAGCTAAGACTCCATCTTTTGAGACTTTAAATGCTATAAAGAATAGACCTAATAATGCTTATTCCAGTTTATATAATCTCTGTTAGAAGAACCACTGACTGCGACTTTATATATGCTTAAAAATATAAGTATTTAATACTGCTGCCAAAAGATTTAATTCCTCAGCAACTGTACCAAATGCTTAATAACACTTATAGATTCGATAACTATGGACGAAACGGCGCCAAAAACTTCACAGCGACTTTATATATGCTTAAAATATAAGATAAATATGGACAGATTTAATACTGCTGCTAAAAGATTTAATTCCTCAGCAACTGTACCAAAACTTAATTACAGTTATGGATTCGATAAAGATGGATGTATATAATTCAGCAACTGCACCAAAAACTTAATAGCAGTTATAGAGTCGATAAAGATGTATGTATAAAAATATTCAATAATTGTAAAGTCACACTTATCAACGCAAGTATACGTATCACTCAAGTAATATAGGGCTCTAATAGAGTCGCCAAAAACTTGATAACAGTTATAGATTTGATAAAGATGTGTATAAAATATTCAATAATTGTGCAAAATCATATATATATATATATGATTATAAAGATGTATAGATATAATATTCAATAATGTTAAAGTCAAACTTATCAATGCAAGTATACGTATCGCTCAAGTAATATAGGGCTCTAATGGAGTCCTAGATATAAATCCCATAGGANAATGATGATGTTAGCGATTATTTCTCCATTAAAGTAAATGATTGTGATTCTAGATACTCTGAATAGGATTTTACGGACATCAAATTCTTCCAAACTCTACTTTTGCATGAGCTCTATATACTGAGTAGAGTCATATTTTAGTGTGATGTGGTACGCAACAAGTCTCGTCATTTTGCAATTTTATCACACACTGCTTTATTTTAAATTTTCTTATGAACTCTTGATGGCTATACGTTGGAGAATTTGTTTCAACCATATCATATTTACTATCTTATCGTACTGTTTATAAAATACTTCTTTGTTTATAATATTTTCAAATGATACAAAATCGAATCTTACTATTTATAGGAAGCAAGGGTCTGTTTAGGATTGTTTACTGCTTGAGTAATGTCAGTTTGACGAAATTCTTTTTTGCTGTATTTTAGAAATTTTTATCATGTGAATTACTTTTTTTGATTAGATTTGTTAAAGTGTGGTGGCCGTAAGAAAGTCGATGTATGATTTCTTAATAAAAAAATATTATTCCTTTATTTTCCTCATGGAAGCTTTAAAATCATCTTTACAAAAAAAAAAAGGAATAATCATAAAAAATAAATAAAATCTGATAATATTTAATATTTTCGATGCCTTTTTCCTTCCAACAGTGTGCAGTCATCCAACTACCTTCACAAACGCTACTTCTCTCGGTCTCCGATAAAGCTGGCCGTTTGATAGGGATGCTGTTTCCTGGGGTTTGCTTTTCGAATGCTCAAACCATTTTATTCGGCCTAGCGTGCTCAGTCTTTGAAAATATTTATTTTTATTTTATTAATATATATATATTTTTTAAATTCAGGATATGGTGGTTTTCAAACCACAGGTGTCAAGCCAGCCACAGCCACAACAACAGCTACAACAACAGACTCAACAAAACCAGCTTCTTCAACAACAACAGCAACAACAGTCCCAACCGCAGCAACAACAACCAATTGCTACCATGAACCAAACATTCGTCCAGGGTTCAGTCAGGCCACAGATGTTGCCTCAATCCAAGCTTCCATCCTCAACTTTGTCAAATGGGGGCTTTATGCCTTAACTTATATATTTTAATATGGAAAAAAAGGATGGATAGTATTATAAATATGTTTATAGAACTTTTCTGAACTTGTGCTAATGAAGTAATTTTGGTAGATTGATATTGATGCATTTCAAGTCATTTTGTTAACTGGAATCTCTGTTTGCGTATGTGAATAATAGTGTTCGAGGAATTGTGTTCTGTAAAATGTATAGTAGTTATTTTTTCATATTTTTGATAATTAATCTTTTTTACGATGGATACTAGAATCCTTTTCTTTTCTCTTACAATATTATTAAAATATTGTAGATGGCTAAGTTGATTAAATTTTTATTTTGGTTATTGAGAATTAATAAATAGATTTATTTGAGATCTGAATCATGGCTATGGCTTGAATTTATTAAAAGAAATAAATGAGCACGGTAATTCAAACTAAAATATAATACTGGATTCTGTTAATCGACAAGTTCCTTTTATAAATTGTGTCAAAAGCATGTTTTGGTTTAAATAAATTGTTTGGTTCCTTCTATAAATTGTGTCGAAAGCATGTTTTGGTTTAAATAAATTGTTTGCTATNATTTATTAAAAGAAATAAATGAGCACGGTAATTCAAACTAAAATATAATACTGGATTCTGTTAATCGACAAGCTCCTTTTATAAATTGTGTCAAAAGCATGTTTTGGTTTAAATAAATTGTTTGGTTCCTTCTATAAATTGTGTCGAAAGCATGTTTTGGTTTAAATAAATTGTTTGCTATTTTAAAATAATTAAACTTGTTTTTTTAAAATATATTAACATTTTAGTTATTTGAGATTTTATCAACATAAATTAATTGATTTAATAATTTTTAAAAAATTAAAAAAAAAATTATATCAAATAAATATTTGTATGTAAAAAGGTAATATAAAAAAAAATAATTAAAATTGACTTTGATTATATCAAATAAATATAAGCATGCTTGAGATGCATCATCTAGCACTTCTTGGGGTCCTAACAAAATATGCACTAAGATATTTTTTTGGCATATCTTACATCAAAACTTGTACCTCTTTTTTGTCAATAGAGGCAGATCAAGTTTACTAAAATAAATCAAATTATAATTTTAATTGTNAGTTTGCTATTTTAAAATAATTAAACTTGTTTTTTTAAAATATATTAACATTTTAGTTATTTGAGATTTTATTAACATAAATTAATTGATTTAAAAATTTTTAAAAAATAAAAAAAAAATTATATCAAATAAATATTTGTATGTGAAAAGGTAATATAAAAAAAAATAATTAAAATTGATTTTGATTAGCCCGTGTTTTGAAATTTCGCCAAATCCTCTTGCAGTCTTTTTTTAGGGGCTGCTAAGTGCGACGTATTATTTTGTAGTTTTATTAATTCCGGTGTTCAATTAGTAGGAATATAATAGTTTAAAACAATTATACATTTAGAATAGCTTTACTTTAATTTTAATTTATTAGAAATTTAGATTTGTACTAATTTTAAACATAAAACTGTGTATGATAATTACTGCAGATGCTTTTTTTTTAGCATGCTTGAGATGCATCATCTAGCACTTCTTGGGGTCCTAACAAAATATTCACTAAGATATTTTTTTGGCATATCTTACATCAAAACTTATACCTCTTTTTTGTCAATAGAGGCAGATCAAGTTTACTAAAATAAATCAAATTAAAATTTTAATTGCTATATATAAATATATAAAAATTTAGTTAAAAATAATTTGTTTAAGAAATTACATATTTTTATTAGTCATTAGATGCTTCTTACATTGTGTTTAGTGTATCTTCATCACATCAAAATTAGTAAANTTGATATGCTATTTGATTTATAGAGAACTTCCAATATTATGGTTAGAGACAATGTCAAAATGGTCTCTTTCACGTTTTGTCGATGATCATTTTAGTTCAAGAGTTTATGAAAGTGTCAATTTATGTCACGATCTGGCCCAGAGCTTGAAATTAATCAAGACGGGTACGAATGGTCGGACAGTAAAAATTAAAATTTTATATATTCATTTTTTATAATATCATTTAACAAATGAAAGTATCACTAATGAAAGTAAATTAAAGCAATACACTTAAATTTATCTGTCTATTGGCTGTCTACATCTTCTATAAATTTTTTTCTTCGAATTTTTTTAAATGAAAAATTTAAACTTGAAGTAATAATTTAAAACAATAGTAAACTAAACAAAACTAGTGAATACTCATACTCCTAAACTACAATAACATTTAACAATGTATCAGATTTAGAAGGAACCAAATACTAGTATAATTTAAAAGTACAAGTGCTGACACTGTTTTTAGATAATTTTTTGCTTTCTTTAATGTTTTGAAATCTCTTCTACAAATACTTATCATCAATTATAAACTATTATTATATGTAAATTAATTAATTACTTTATCATTATTTGTTATTGAAATATTTAATTTACAATATTTTATGAAATTTGATGCTAATATATATCTATTTAAATCTACAACTTAATTTATATAGTATTTTTAATTAAATAATCAGTAAAATTTAATATTTGTATCTCGTATAATTTATGATTTAATTATTAAGGATGAATAGTTTATCTTATTATCAATATTTGACGTTAGTTTACTTACAATAAAATAACTCTTAATTTAAGTTTTACCTGAATAAATTCTTGGATCTACTGACTCGCTAGCACTTCTCTAATGCATATAAACGAGTAAAAAGTCCTTGCTAGTCTTCCTGACCTAAATTAACTACATTCAAAAAAAAAAAAGATCATATTAATATTATCTTAGAATTAAGTATTTAATCAACATAAGTTGGATGCATAATTGAAATTTACTTTAATTTCTCTTATTGCACGGTCAACAATTTCTTTAGGATCCTCTTTAACCCCTCATTTAGTGTTGTTAATTCTTCCTTTCTGCTTTACAATTTTGATTAATTAAACACAATCCATGTAAATTCTTCAAATGCAATTCAATATGGTTAAAAATCTAAATAGCATAATATAGTTTTAAACTAGATGCAGACTCGCTGTTGTGTTAGCTGCTTACACCAAATACCAGATATGCCAAATTGACTTAATGAAACGGCTCGCCGATCTGGTATGCCCAATCCTTTTGGCGAACTATTTAATCAGACCCACTAGTCTTAGCTCGCTTCCTCGGCTATCCTCAAAAGTATAAGAACGCAAAAGTCAAGACCGACATCAATAGTGGGCGTATGTTATATCCTCATTTATCAGCCGTCTGATATTCATATCATGATCTTTCCATCAAGACACTATGGACAGATTTTGTACGATAGGACCTGTATCTTCAATATTTTGGATTGTTTACTGCTTGAGTAATGTCAGTTTGACGAAATTCTTTTTTGCTGTATTTTAGAAATTTTTATGATGTGAATTACTTTTTTTTATTAGATTTGTTAAAGTGTGGTGGCTTTTTTTTATTAGATTTGTTAAAGTGTGGTGGCTGTAAGAAAGTCGATGTATGATTTCTTAATAAAAAAATATTATTCTTTTATTTTCCTCATGGAAGCTTTAAAATCATCTTTACAAAANCCCACTAGTCTTAGCTCGCTTCCTCGGCTATCCTCAAAAGTATAAGAACGCAAAAGTCAAGACCGACATCAAGGATGGGCGTATGTTATATCCTCATTTATTAGCCGTATGATATTCACATCACGATCTTTCCATCAAGACACTATGGACAGATTTTGTACGATAGGACTTCTATTTTCAATATTTTCTTGAATATGTATGGCTAAGGGGGAGGAAGAGACTGAGGAAGAGATCAACCCTCCAGGCCTTTTCGGGGGTAATCCTGTGCCGTGACTATCACTGATCTTTTATTGCGTCTTCTCATTAAATATCTAGTAAAATGGAAATTCAGTTTATACTTATGGTGTGCTGTCGTCAAAGCAGTCTCTTTAAAAATACGATGAGATTATGGACATCAAATTCTTCCAAACTCTACCTTTGCATGAGCTCTATATACTGAGTAGAGTCATATTTTAGTGTGATGTGGTACGCAACAAGTCTCGTCATTTTGCAATTTTATCACACACTGCTTTATTTTAAATTTTCTTATGAACTCTTGATGGCTATACGTTGGAGAATTTGTTTCAACCATATCATATTTACTATTTTATCGTACTGTTTATAAAATATTTCTTATGTTTATAATATTTTCAAATGATACTCAATCGAATCTGACTATTTATAGGAAGCAAGAGTCTGTTTGGGATTGTTTACTGCTTGAGTACTGTCAGTTTGACGAAATTCTTTTTTGCTGTATTTTAGAAATTTTTATGATGTGAATTACTTTTTGTGATTAGATTTGTTAAAGTGTGGTGGCTGTAAGAAAGTTGGTGTATGATTTCTTAATAAAAAAATATCATTCCTTTATTTTCCTCATGGAAGCTTTAAAATCATCTTTACAAAAAAAAAAAAAATGAATAATCATAAAAAATAAATAAAATCTGATAATATTTAATATTTTCGATGCTTTTTTCCTTCCAACAGTGTGCAGTCATCCAACTACCTTCACAAACGCTACTTCTCTCGGTCTCCGATAAAGCTGGCCGCTTGATAGGGATGCTTTTTCCTGGGGTTTGCTTTTCGAATGCTCAAACCATTTTATTCGGCCAAGCGTGCTCAGTCTTTGAAAATATTTTATTTTTATTTTATTAATATATATATTTTTTAAATTCAGGATATGGTGGTTTTCAAACCACAGGTGTCAAGCCAGCCACAGCCACAACAACAACTACAACAACAGACTCAACAAAACCAGCTTCTTCAACAACAACAGCAACAACAGTCCCAACCGCAGCAACAACAACCAATTGCTACCATGAACCAAACATTCGTCCAGGGTTCAGTCAGGCCACAGATGTTGCCTCAATCCAAGCTTCCATCCTCAACTTTGTCAAATGGGGGCTTTATGCCTTAACTTATATATTTTAATATGGAAAAAAAGGATGGATA
>JXCR01148700.1:139820-153145 GCA_002079205.1 Phalaenopsis hybrid cultivar | reverse complement strand
TGTCGAGTTTTTGGCGCGGAGTGACGGTGTATTTAACTTAAGGGAATTTAAGTTGAACCTATAGAGCTTAGACTTGGAAAACTTCAGTGTTAATTATGTTTATTTAATTTTGTGCTTGAGTGTTTAAAAAAAAATTCCAAAAATATTTGTGTTGTTTTTGAATTTTTTGTCTGTTGACTTGTTTGTGTGCTTGAATTATACCTAGTAGATTCCTTAGTTTGTGTATGCGTAGCTCAGGACAAATTGGACTTCAACAATACAATTAAGAGCTATAGACTATTAGGAAAATAAGAAAATAGAAAAAATTCAAGAACTTGTAGAAGGAATGACGAATAACCCACAAAATAATCTCGAAAACCATGAACTAATTCACGATGCACACAGACCATTAAGGGACCATGCTAATCTTACAGTAGATGAAATTCACTTAAGTATTTAAATCACTACCATAGATGCTAACACATTCTAACTGAACCGCTATCATCCAAATGACACAAGACAATCAGTTTGGGGGAACCCTTTTTGAAGATCCAAACTTACATTTAGCAAGTTTCTTAGAGCTCTATGCTACATTCCGCTATAATGACATATCCAATGACGTTGTTAGGCTTAGGATTTTTTCCTTTTACCCTAAGGGACAAGGCTAAAATGTGGTTAAATTCATTAGCATCTGATCAATAAGATGTGAAGTGATTTAGCTAAAAAATTCCTAGATAAAGGAATGATATTAATACATTTTGCCAAGATGATGGTAAGCCGATTTATGAAGCTTGAGAATGATTAAAGAAACTTTTTCGGAAGTACCCTTATTATGCACCGCCCGATTGACTGATAATTTAGGCTTTCTACAATAGTTTTGTATGATCCATTAGGTAAATTGTTGAAGCTATAGTTGGTGGATTGCTTATGTCAAAGTCATTTGATGAGGCTTATTCTTTGATAGAGGATGTGGCTTCAAAAAATTTTCAATGACCTTTTAAGAGAGTGAACCCCAGAAAAGTGGCAAGTGTATATGACACTGACGTGCTTTCAATTTTAACTTCTCAGGTTGTTGCAATTTATAAAATTTAGACAAATTTAAGATTAAACAACCTCAAAGGCCACTAAAAATTGAGGAAAATTCATACAGACAACTAGTTGAAGCTAAGACTACATTTTTTGAGACTTTAAATGCTATAAACAGTAGACCTAATAATGCTTATTCTAGTTTCTATAATCTCGGTTAGAAGAACCATCCGAACTTTAACTAGAACAACAATCCTGATGAGGGAAACCAATAATGAGGTACTAACTAAAAAGTCTATTTGGTAATTAAAACAACCAGGGTAGTTCAAATCCGAGACCTTCTTATCCTCTAATACTTAACTCTAATCCACAATTTAAGGAGAAGAAGTTGTCATTGGATGAAGTTATTTTGCAAATAGGGAATTATCTACCAAGACAAGGTGTAGCAATTAGAAATATTGAGAACCAATTGGGACAGATTGCAAACTCACTTAGCAGTCAACCCTAAGGAAATCTTTCTAGTAACACTAAGATTAATTCTAAGGAAAAGAACAATGAGCATGTAAAAGCTGTAAAGTTAAGGAGTGAAAAGGAATTGAAGGATGTTGTTCATAAAGACCGTGAGATGGAAAAAGAGATTATAGAACTTGAAAGACTTTCAAAGGATATTTCTAATGACTTAGATAAACCAGTATCACCTACCAAAATTTACATAGAAAAACCACCACCACCATTTTCTCCAAGACTCTAGAAGCAAAAATTAGACCAATAATATTTTAGAATTTTGAAATTATTTGAATAATTAACGGTTAACATATCTTTTGCTAAGACATTAGAATAAATGCCTAGCTATGTAAAGTTTATGTAAGATATTCTTAACAAGAAGAGAAAGTTTGAAGATTATGGGAAACAGCACTTAGTGAAGAATGTAGGGCTATTATATTGAAGAAGCTTTCTTAGAAGCTTAAGAATCCCGTGAGCTTTTCTATCCTTTGTGCAACTTGAGAAAAATTCTATGAGAAAGCATTATGTGATTTTGGAGCCATTGTTAACCTTATGCCACCATCTATTTTTAAGAGGTTGGGATTGGGAGAGGTGCCTCCCACCAATGTGACCCTTTAACTTGCTGATCGTTCGTCACTTATCCAAGAGGGCTTGTAAAGGATGTTCTAGTTAAAGTGGATAAAGTCATCTTCCCTATTGATATCATTGTATTAGATATGGAAGAAGATAAAGAAATTCCTTTTAGTTTAGGAAGATGTTGACCTCATTTTTGGTTGAGGTTTAGTTTTTTCTCTTTAGTAGCCTAGGGTCTAGCCATAGGACTTTTCCTGTTGATTATTTCTAGAAAACTAGACTTGAAACCCTCACCATTAGAAATTCTACCCTCTTCTTTACTCAACCCGGAGTTCCACATATTGCTCCAAACCTCTATGTACTTAGTAGGTGGGGTCACTATGGGGGGAACTCAGGATGAGTCACCCCTNAGAAATTATAGTGAATGGATAAAGTGAATTAGTTCAAATTATATTGTGCTAAATAGGAGCATACCTATTCTTTATCCTTTGGTCCAGTCATAAAGAACATTGACTAATTCTACGCTTGTTTACTGAATCTGCGGCTAGGCTGGGAGGATATCTGCTCTTACTTTCGAGCTCTCACGTTCCCCTCACCTGAGGGCTAACATCTACACTTCAATACCGGCTCTCACTTCAGAGCTCCCACGTTCCCCTTGCTTGAGGGCTAACATCTACACTTCAACAGCAAACGATAGGATCGAATTGGGGATTTTAGTCTGTCACTCTAAAATCTCCAATTCTACGCCCAATAATATTATTTCTCTATTTTTTGGTACCCAACTTCCGAGGGCTTTCCTGAATCTGAGATGTAATCTTCACTTTAGTTGTAAAACTCAACATATTTTAACAAATCAATTGGCCAGATTGAAAGTAAATGAAGATCGAAGTGAAAAGATCATCACAATTTCTTAAACATTTTCATGGCTTCACCAATTTAAATCACCATTTCACAAATCTCAAGACAATCAGAAAGATAGAGAAAATTACTCAGATCTCATGGGGAAAACACAACAAAATTCAGAATTCATATATAAAATCAAAGTCATACAAACTACAACAATAAATAAACTTATCTCTAATTTCTCCCTAAGAAAACTCCTCGAAGTTCCTCTGAATCTCTTTCTTTCTTTACAACACACATAATTCCTCTTCGAAGCATCAAGGAGGAAGAAATATCTCACTTTCCCTCTACTCTTACAATCTCTCGAAGAATTCCTCATAGTGTAGACTCTCTATACTTGTTTCACACTTCAATTTTGAGTCTCCCCCCTCTTCATGACCTTTCTAATTTTCGGNTAGTTCAATTCTTCACATTTTGGTCCTTTTTGCTCTAAATTCGCTCCTTTTCGCATCTTTTTGCTCCAATGAATCTATTTCATCATTCCTGCAAAAAAACATCAAAAATACCTTTCTTTAAAGTGCAATATCAGCAAAAATAGTATAAAAAAGGTATGAAAATCTCAACATATTTTCCTTTGGTCAAAATCCCCCAAACTTAACTATTACTTTTCCTCAAGTAATTTTAGTACTCTATAAAATTTATGATTTAGGGTAGAAAAAGTTTAATTCAGAAATACTATAAGTTTGATTTAAATAAATATCGTAGTGAGATTTTCAGAAAAAATTCAAGTAATTGAATTAACTCTGTAGCCATAAGGTTATTTAGTCATCAAGTTTAAGAGTTCCAGTTTTCTATTCATTTCAAGAATAATTATATATTGTTATCTAGTCTTCAAGTTTAAGAGTTCTAGTCTTCTATTCATTTCAAGAATGATTATATGTTTAATACTAAGTCACTTAGAATATTCAAATGATAGGAACTTCATGGGAACACTACTAGTAAAAGATCTATTCTATAAATATAAGTTCAGGAATGTATTTAGGTTTTCCCTTTAGGTAGGTCCAGTGAAGCCAATTTTTGATTAGGCATTTCCTCAAGCTTCTCCTCACTTTCATATTTTTTTTCTTTCTTTTCTCTTTTTCATTTGAATTGCTTTCAATCCTATATTTATTTCTTTTCTTTTCAGGGATTTTTTTTAATCCTTTCTTTTTCCTTTTTCAAGTGAGGATTACTATATTTGGACAAGCTTTAATGATTTTGAACATCACCTTTCTTTCCGTAAATTGAAACTCAAAGCATTCATTTACCTTATAAATATTTCATAGCCTTTACATCATTGAGCCTAAATCTTTTCTTCTCAAATGAATTTCCAGATTCTTAATACTTCAAAATATAGTTTCATTTACTTTAAATAGTTAACTATAATCTTATTCTCTTATACTAAATATCTTAAGTTACAAAATTAATTTTCATTACAAAAATATTCCTTTAAATCTACTATAATATTTAAATAGCTACAAAAATATAGTTATCAGAATTAAATTCACTACATAAAATCATATAAATAATTTTTGAAAATATTGAAATAGAGGACATCTAATAGTTAATCTTTTTCTTCCCTCCCCTAAACTTAAATTTTTCAATATGAAATAATACAGGTGGAAAGAAAAACTCAAAATATAAATCATACCTCAGTATTTAGACATTTTCATCATTGTGAAATTTTTGTAGGCCTTCTCAACATTTCTACTTCACCTGGTATGTAATATTAGAGGAAGCTTCTACACTATAAATCATTAGAGAAATTTTTGGGTAATGAAATTTTGAAATAAGTATAAAACTAAAACATTAAATAAATACAATATTTTCTAACACAACCACAATACTAAACAAAGCAATTAAAATTAAAATACAAAAATAAAAATCACATTACATTACAATCTACAAAATACTACTCAACATCTTATTAAACTACACATGCAAATTTAACTATAACACTAACTTTATAACAAAAATTAAAATTATCTTATTAAACTACACATGCATATTTAACTATAACACTAACTTTATAATAAAAATTAAAATCATTTTCCTACAACATAATAATAAAAATGAAAGTCCAAATACACATAAACATCCATTTCTATTACAAAAAAAATCACATAAATAAAAGTAAAAGTACAAGTACATCAATTCTATTAAATATCAAAATCCCACACTATGTCTTCATCTTCTTGATCAGCAGGTGATCGGGTNGTTCAACACTTGTTTACAATACATATCATTTTAGAAATAAAGTTCACTAACTAACACCACATGAAAAAAAAATCACACTACAGAAATCAAGCATGAAAGGTAACTAATCATCATCATCTTTCTCCTCATCATATTCATCCTCTTCATCAAATTCTACTTTTGGCTCGTAGGGTGTAAAGCGGGGTCAAGTAGGGAATTCTACATTATAGTTGCCCCTCAAGTACTTTGCCAAAGCCTCATTATAAGCAATCTCATAATCCACTTTCTTTGCATGTATTAATGATTATAATAATTCCTAGCTTCCATTATTCTCATTTGATTTATGAGAGTTAAGATATCACCTCTGCTGAATAAGTAACTGCTCCATAACATTGTGTAAGGAAGTTGTGTGGGATGTAGAAGGTTGAGAAGCAGAAGTAGAAGGTATATCACTGCAACTACCCCTAGCTTTCGGTCCAGCATGTAACTCATATGTATGGATACTAGGCATACTGATAGATTTAAAGGGTTGTATTAATTATTCACATCTATCATACCCCACANCTAGGTTACAAATGCAAGTATACGTATAACTCAAGTAAAACAGGGCATCTAATGGAGTCTTAAGTATCGATCCCATAGGGAGCTAAAAATTTGTTTAGAAAATCAAGCAAAAGCATAATATTTAAACTATATAAAACTTAAATAAGAAAATAAGTCAAAATTTATTTAATGTCACTAAAAACACTACGTTTACTACACTAATCTCTAAACTTCAAAGCTAAATTTACTAAAAACTAAACTATGTTTTGTGATGAAGAGTTCAAATTTAAGAAAGCATCATTCCCCTTACATCCAGATTATAGTCAGTGAATTATCAAATTGAAGAAAATTATATTGTGCCAATTATGATTAATTTTATTGTTTAACCTTTCTACAAGCGATAAAGCATAATGGTTAATCCAGTGTTTAGTCCTTAAATTTGTTGTTAGGCTAAGATGATATTGGCTCCCACTTTAGAGTTCCCACATTCCCCTTGCTTGAGGGCTAACATCTCTCTTTAGTTTCCAAATTTCTGGACCAAATTGGGGAATTTAGTCTGTTACTATAAAATCTCCAATTATAGGCCCATCAATGAATATTTCCTTATTTTATTGCACTCAACCCCATGGACTACATTCTCATCCATGAAATCAAATGTGATTTTTACTTTGTTGTAGAAAGAATAGCCCTCTCAGATCGTATGTTTCACAAAAAAATTTAACAATTCAATTGGTCAGATCGACAAGTAAATGAAGTTCAAAGTCTTAATCATCATAATTATGAAATTAAAATGTTGCACAAAAATCTTGATTCATCACATGACCGATTCTCTTTGTAGGGAGAAGGATAAAAAAATCTACTCATAATTCATGAGAAAGATACAACATAACATGGATTATATATATAAAAATAAGTTTACAAAACAAGAAAGAAAAGTAAAACAACTTAACTCGATCTCTTCTCCAAGCAAATTCCTTGAAGTTCCTTTGAATCTCTTTCTCTCTTTACAATAACACTCAAATCTCTCTTTAAAATGTAAAGAAGAAGAAATCTCTCACTTTTCCTCTCCTCTTACAACTCTTAGAGACACTTGACACACTCTCCTACACCATGCTACTTATGCCCACTCACTTACATTCTTTAAAACTTAGGCCAGGTATAATTCTAACATAAAAGCACACTTTTATAATGTAGGGATGAATTTTCTAAGAGTCTCCATAGACACCTCTTCAAAATTCGTCCAAATTCAATGCATTTATAAAAAAAAAAAACTGTCTTTGGTGCCTAAGCACTGAAATCTAGCACATAAGCGCCATCTTCTCTATATTCTGGCACGTAGGCGCCTTTTCTGGTGCTTAGGTGCCAGTTCAATTTTATGAAAACTCCACTTTTGTTTCCAAATTTTGTACTTTTTGCATCTTTTAAGCTCCAAATGCCTAGACTTAGTATACCAACAATAAATCATGAAAATACCTTTCTTTAATGTGCAATATCGCTAAATATAAGCCTTAAATACATAAGAAAAGTTGAATATTTTTTTGGTGTATCAAAAGTCCCAGAAGATAACTGTTATTTGTCCTCAAATAACTCTTTTACTAAAAAAAAATATGACTTTAGGTAGTGAGCATCACTTAACATCTTCTACAGTTTTTGTTTATAAAGACAATAGTAAGACTTTTGAAAAACTTTTAATAACTTACGTTAAAACTAAAAAAATATAAGAATATCTAGTACTTAAGTCTAAGAGTTTTGATTCCCTATTCATTTCAAGAATAATTGTGATTCATTATACAAAGGATACTTAGAAGAACTATATGAAAAAAAAATGATGAGAACTTCGTTAGTAAAGATGCTAAAACTGTAATAGAAGTTTAGAAATGTATTTAAGCTTCTTTCCTTAAGTTGATTAAAGTGAAGCCAATTTTTTATTAGACATCTCCTCAAGCTTCTCCTAACATATTATTTTCTTTTTGCTTTTCTTTTTCTCTTCTTTTCATTCTTTTTTTCTTTTAGGATCATTTTCAACCCCTTTTTTCATTTTTTTTCATGTGAGGATTACTATATTTGGATAGCTTTTAATAATTTTGAGCTTCACTATTCGCTTCTTAAAGTTAAAAACTTTATACATGTCTTACTTATAAATGCATATTAGCTTTGAAAAAGATTTTTTATAAAGTCTCAATTCTTTCTTTTTATATAAATCTAAGGCTCTCTTAAAATTTCAAAAATACAATTTTGTTTACTTGGAATAGTACACACATAACCTTATACTCTTATACTAAATATCTTAACTTTTTAGAACTAACCTTCATTGTCAAAGATTTTTACTTAAGTCTACAATCATATGTATAAAACAAAAAATGTAGTTATCTTTAAGTTGACCTTTGATACCAAAAGTTATGTTAAAAAAAAATAAAAAAAAAAGTTTATTGAGGACAAATAAAGTTTAGTTTCTTTTAAGAAAAAATTTGGTTCCCCCCAAACTTTAATTTTTAATAGGTAAGGAATTTACTACAAAAATGAAGGCAGAAAGAAAACATATCATGCATTTAAATAAAACTAACCTATAGAGGGCTTTTGAACTTGAAACTTTGCAAGTACCATTTTAAAATGAATAGGGCATAAAATATTGAGTAAAACATGATTAGTAAAAAAGATTTGCTAAGTAAAGAAGAGTTCTAAACATAAGCAACAAATTGCAAAAACAAACAATACTGAAATTAAAACAAAAAATCTACATCTAAACATAAAAAGTTCAACACTTGTTTACAATACATATCATTTTAGAAATAAAGTTCACTAACTAACACCACATGAAAAAAAAATCACACTACAGAAATCAAGCATGAAAGGTAACTAATCATCATCATCTTTCTCCTCATCATATTCATCCTCTTCATCAAATTCTACTTTTGGCTCGTAGGGTGTAAAGCGGGGTCAAGTAGGGAATTCTACATTATAGTTGCCCCTCAAGTACTTTGCCAAAGCCTCATTATAAGCAATCTCATAATCCACTTTCTTTGCATGTATTAATGATTATAATAATTCCTAGCTTCCATTATTCTCATTTGATTTATGAGAGTTAAGATATCACCTCTGCTGAATAAGTAACTGCTCCATAACATTGTGTAAGGAAGTTGTGTGGGATGTAGAAGGTTGAGAAGCAGAAGTAGAAGGTATATCACTGCAACTACCCCTAGCTTTCGGTCCAGCATGTAACTCATATGTATGGATACTAGGCATACTGATAGATTTAAAGGGTTGTATTAATTATTCACATCTATCATACCCCACACTTGCTTGATCATAGAATAAAAATTAAAGCTGGGCATCATAAACCTCTAGTAGTTCCACCTCTAGAAGAAGTATGGGCATTCCGATAGATTAGAGCATCGATGTTTATTTTCATCATTTGTTGAATACAAAAATTTAAAGTAACTCTCTCCTTAGCAACTTTGCTTAGATGATTTATTGGAAGGAGTCGAACAGAAATAAAATAATGGCAAGCGTTAGATTGATCATTTAGCTTAAGAGTAGAGAAGTTTACCTTATGATCATTCTTAATTTTCCAAACTCCGCTTCCATCAGTCAGATAAGCTATAACTTCGTCCGATGCAAAATCAGATGTATCAAATGTAGTATATTCACAATGAAACACATCCCTCAACCCATATAATGCATAAATCCTTTCAGGGATAAATTCAACATTCTTACTTTGAACAAATACTTGATCATCCGTAGCTTGCATTAGGTTTGCATAGAATTTTTGAACAATCAAGACAATTGCTACAACAGTGAAATAGCAGAAGGTTTCTCAATTTCTTGCAACAATCAATCCTTTAATAGGACCGTCAAGATTGTAAAATGCTCGTTCGTGAATAAATTTCCTTATCATGAGTTAAGTATTATAATGATGTTGGGCCGTAATGTTTACAAATTTTCTCATGTCACAAGCCTCCTTTCCCTTTATTTTCCTTATATAAGGAGCCATATGAGTTCTAAAAATTCAAAATAAAGTAAAATCCTAACATCAAAATTCTGGCTAAGAAACTTCACACCATGTAGTCTTCACTAAATTTCTCTAAAATTTGTAATTTTCAGTTTTCACAATGTAGAAGAAATACCTCACAAAAATAAAAGTTTCTAGGTTAATGTGAAGCTCTTACCAAAAGAAGATGAAATCCAAGAATTTCTAGCCCCAAAATCACCTCAAATCCGAGTATTTGCAAGCCCTAGTTGGTTATTTGCCCCTAGTCGCAAGGTAGAAGATGATCCAAAGAAGAAAAAAAGACAAGCAATGTTTATGTTCATAGATTTAATGATTCAGCCTATTTGGTGCCTAGGTGTCGGTTTTGGCGTGTAGGTGTCAATGCTCAAAATTTCATTTTTCAAATTTTTTTTGTAAAAAGCATTGTACACCAAAGCTCTCCATCTTCTAATTAGTTTAAATTCCCTTTAATTTTCATAATTAAGTAACTTACTAACATCAAATTTTTACAAACAACAATAAACTTCACATTTTAATATATAAATCCAAATAACTATAAAAAAGCATTTTGAAATCACACATAAAATGTGGCATAAAAATCACACCAATAACACTTAACTCTGAAAAACTAAACAATCAAATACTAAAAGCAAAAACACTATGTATCATATCAAAAACTAGAGAAATCAAACATAACTAAAGATAAATAAGCTCTTATAAACCAGAAGTTCAAACTTTAGAGTTGCTACAAATCTTCATCTTCAGTACTATCATCTTCTCTAAGGTCACCCATGGATTGGTGATGCATAAATAAGTTATAGAAGGACAGTAAGGTAATTCATTAGTCTAGTGTTCTTCAATCCAAACATTTTTCTTATAGATAAGCACAGTGGCCTCTTCCATAAGTCCAATGTGATCAAATTGCTCCTTAATTCTCCAATCCAGATGGTCAAACTGATCATAAATACTGCTAATCACATTCAAAATTTTAGTCATCTCATCTCAAACTTCTTAGTCTTCTTCAAAATAGCAAATGAACTCTCTGAAAATCTGTGACGCATATGTGATGAATTTTGAGATGATTGATCCATAAGAACATTTTTGTCATCTGATTTTCCATTTAAAAGTAATCACAGTTTAATACTGGGTCCATGGGCTTCCAAGGAAGAAACACTTTTTCCTAATTTTATATGGAACTTGTGATTGGCTATAAAGTAAAAATACTGCGGATGGATGCCCAAGACCAAGATTAGACCTCTTCAAAATCAAACCAAGAGTAGATTTTACTATTATTGCACCCACATTGATAGGCATTCCAATTTAAATATAGTAGTTCAATATAATACTTTCCTTCATCACTTTACTGATTTTTGTAGTAGGGATAAATTTTACCGAAATAAAGATATGCCAAGGTTTCGATGCAGAATTTAACAATGAAGAAAGAAAGATTTAATTATTGTTATCTATTATCTCCCATGTTCCCTCTTCATCCATTAAGAATCTAAAAACTTCATTTGTATTGTCTCTTGTAAAGACGAAGTTGGCATAATGACAAATTGGAACGTTCTCAATCAAGAACAAATCATTCCACCTACCTTAAACATAGACAACTAATTAATTTATCACATGAAGAATTACATAAAATTCCTTCACAACAGGAATTACTACGGCCACAGTGGTGTAGTATAGTACTTCCCATCGCCTTTGCACAATGATTTCTTCCAGAATCTTACTAAGAGTATTAAATCCTAGATTCACGAAACCCCTTTCCTTGATCAACCTCTTCTTTATAAGGATCTTTTCATGCAACCTCTGCGCATCAAAACTAATGAACTTTCAACAGTTGAAAATATCATATTTGGAAGTTTCTTTGGAGTTGGAGGCCATAGGAACAAGATTAGTGAATCCTCTCCCTCTCTACCAATTTAATGTAACTCCAATTGACATGTTTTAGGAGTTATATAAAGAAAATTTTGCAAAAAAATTCAATAAAAGGTTCTGGGGAGATTTTTCCAATTGCAGTGCCTAGGTTCCTGATTCTGGTGCTTAGGCACTAGGCTTTCTAGAAAGTGGATCTTAAGCATCATTTTAGATGTCTAGGCGACAGTGCACTTTTTGCATCGTTTTGCTTAAGGTAAAAAATAATTCTCATACCTTCCATAAAATTGAATTTTTAAAATGTTTTTATGAATTTTCTTTACATGTAAGTCTCTAAAGCACATAGAATTTAATCACAAGAGCTTATATTACGTAAAAACAAAATGAAAAAAATTACACACATAACTATGGGTTGCCTCCCACAAAGAGTTTGGTTTAACGTTATCGGCCAATGTACTCAATTTTTACTATGGGTGACCCAATATTAAAACCTCTTTAAAAATTGATCTATGTTAAAAAAAATAAGGTTTTAATCTTTGCCCATTAACTTTAAATACTTTTCTAGTTTTTGGATCTTCAATATCCACAACTCCATATGGGTAGACTTTCTTAACACTAAATGACACTAACAACCTGAACTTAAGTTTTCTGGGAAATAATTTCAATGATGTGTTATACAACAAAACATCTTGTCCAGGTTCAAATTCCTTTCTTATTACCTTGCAATCATGCTAGTTTTTTATTTTTTCTTTATAAATATTAGCATTATCATAAGATTCATTTATAAATTTTTAGAGCTCATTCAGTTGCAATAATCTTTTCTCATCAGCATATTTTAAATCAAAATTAAATTATTTAATAGCTCAATAAGCTTTTTTCTCTAATTCTACTGGTAAGGGACAAGTCTTTTCAAATATAATTCTATGTGGAGAAATTCCCATATGAGTTTTATAAGTTATTCTGTAAGCTCATAATGTAGTATCTAATCTAGCAAAATAATCCATTTTGTTAGGGTTTATAGTTTTTTCCAAGATTCCTTTAATTTCATGGTTAGATAGTTCTACTAGACCACTTGTCTAGGGATGATAAGCAGTGGAGATCTTATGCTTTATATTATATTTTACAACCAATTTTTTAATTCTTTTATTCCTGAAATGAGATCCTCTATCTGTAATGATTACTCTAGGCATTCCATATCTTGAAAAAATATTTTTCAATAAAAATTTTGAAATACTCCCAGCATCACATTGAGGTAAAGCAACTGTTTTGATCCATTTGGAAACATAGTATACTGCAATTAATATATATAAATTTCCAAAAGAAGGTAAAAATGTTCCCCAAAAATTCAATCCCCAAACATAAACAATTTTAACCTCCAATGTAAAATTTAAGGGCATTTCATTTCCTTTTGAAATATTTCCTTCTTGCTAACATCAATCACCTGTTTTTTTATATGTATTTCATCTCTAAATATAGTAGGCCAATAAAATCTAGATTATAAAATTTTATATGTTGTTCTACAAATTTTAAAATGTCCCCTAAATTCAGAATCATGATATTTTTGAATAGTTTTTTCAGTTTCTTCATATACATCTGTTGACCTCACTTTTGGTTGAGGTCTAGAAAACTTCTTTAGTAGCCTAGGTCTAGCCATAGGACTTTCCTATTGACTAGTCTTAGAAAACTAGAAGAGGTACCCCACTATTAGAAATTCAAAACTCTTCTTTTTATTTAACTTGAAATTCCACATATTGAT
>JXCR01148700.1:48419-135849 GCA_002079205.1 Phalaenopsis hybrid cultivar | reverse complement strand
TTAAAAGAGGATTAGAAAAATCAATATAATTAAACTCTTTTAAAACACCACAAGTCCAATTAGGACTAAAAATTTGGCTAAGTATTCTCAATAACACTGATTTGCCCCTTTTAGGGTCTTCACCCACATAATTACCTTATTCTTGGGAATAATCAAGACATCATAATTCACTGAGCATCAGGGTATTCAGGATGAATTATTAAATAACGTATTAAAGTTTAAATGAACCCAAGGCTTTTTACCAGATATTCAGAAGANCAGTGAGGGTAGGGGAACTAGAAGGTGGAAGATCATAACTTGTAGAGGGAACATCTCTACTAGTAGAAGGTTATTGACTTCTACTTCCAGTTCTCCATTTCTCATGGGATTCATAAGTTTTGTCCTAGACCTCCATTTGTCTCACTCCTTGCCGTAGTCAATATATTCTTAAAAATATTTCTCCCCACATTTATAGTTCTATTATTCTTAATATAATTCAGAATAGCTCTATCTCTAGTTACCTCACGATGGTGATAAGTCGGTAACAGAGTAGAAGAATTAAAATAGTGTCACACTTTATATGTGGCATTCAACATGGATGCAGAAAAATTTACCCGTTCTCTCTACTTTATCTTCCATGTTCCTTTCTCATCAGTGAGAAAGTTAATCACATCATTCAGGGGGCCTTCCATAATACTGAAGGATTCATTTTGGCAGCTGTAAGAGTCTGGGACTTCGTAAATGGTGTTGATGTGGGCGACAGTAAATTTAACAGGAAATCCCCGCACTTGAACGATTCCATCTTCAAAATAGAATACGTTGGTATAGAACTCCTTCACAACATTTGCATCAGCTTTATTGGTGGTGTAACAAAAGTTTTCCCACCTCCGTTCAACAATAACTTGTTAAATTTCTCCTCCCAGACTTTCAAAAACTCGATCTTGTATACTCTTCTTTCCTTTAAATATTGAAGTAAATCTTGATTGAGCTTTTGCATTGACGAAGAGAGAGTCGTCAAACTCAATTTGTCTCTTTTGATGTGGAGCCATTTCAATTTAATCAAATTATAGAAAAATTCTAAAATTTACTTCAAATAGGCAAATAATGACTTCTAATAGTAATTCTAAGAGTTCAACACTAAGATCCACGAATTTCTTCCCAAATTTTCTTCACATTCTCAAATTTTTTGGATTTCGTCAATGTGGAAGAAATCCATGGTGAAAATCAAATATTTTTAACTTGGAGTAAAGCTCTTACATAGAGATGATCAAATCCGGTGTCAAAAAGCCTTGAAATTGCCTCCTAATCCAAGATCTTTCAAGCCCTAGGTCGAAAATGGCATTTTTAGGAGGAAGGGGATGATAAATAGTGGCGGTTGACTGGTTAAAATCACGGTCAAAGGTGTTTTTTGTGAACTCGCAATCGGCGCACTCTATTGGAATTTTGAACCTGAGTCTCGGGAAAAATCTGTCGTCGGCGGCGTCGAGGGTGCCGTCGGCGGGCTCTACTAATTTTGGTTCAAATCCCAGATTTTTGTGATTTTGATCAATTTCAAGCCTTAACGGCATCCTTTCAATCATTTTAGACATAATTTTAAGTGACTAAATGATGTACTTATGACAAATAAACTTTCACAACACAAAACATCACTTTTAAATATAAATTCCAAGGGGTACAATATACGTTACATAACACACCTAATTTTGGTATTTTCTCAACCTCAACACATTAATTCAGCATTGCAATCCGAGCCACAACACTCAAAACACTGAAAACAAAACAACATATGCTTAGTCTCAACTATACAAAGATCTAAAAGCATAATTTTAAAGCAAAGCAAATACAAAGTTTGAATCAAAATACATAGATAGACGCTATACAGAGATCTGAAAGCATAATTCTAAAGCAAAACAAATACAAAGGTCAAATCAAAATATATAGATAGAAAGAGTAGATATAAATCTACTATTCTTCAGATTCATCACCCATTGATTGTACATGAACGAAGAGGTTGTAGAAGGGTCAGAATGGAAATTCTTCAGTTGAATCCTCTTCTATTAGTTTCATCCTCCTCATCAGCAACTTCCAGAGTGATCAAAATGTTCTTTCATCCTCCAGTCCAGATGATCAAGGAAATCAGAGATATTATTAATCGCATTCATGACATTTTGTACCTCCTTTTCCAATTTCTTGATTCGACGCAGGATCACCAAAGTCTTGTCAGGAACTAAGGGTTGAACTGACAGTAAATTCTGAGATGATTGATCCACTATAATGGCCATGTTTTTTTTAATTTCAAAAGCTGGGAATCTCTCTGTTGGATTTAAAGGCTTCCAAGGATAGAAGTACCTTTTTCCCAATTTTTGTAGGACACTTGGAACTGACTGCAAAGTGAGAAAATTGTGGAGGGGTGTCCAAGCCCATAAGTTGATCCATGAACGAACAAGCCCAAAACTGATTTCACAATTATTGATCCAATATCGATCGACAGTCCCCTTTGGATGCAATAATTCAAAATGGCACCTTCTTTAGAAACTTTATCGATTTTCATTGTCAGTAACAATTTCGCAGAAATGAAAAAGTGTCAATGTTTTGAAACGGGATTCAGAAGTGTCATAGAAAAACTAACACACCCATTTTCTCTCATTTCCCAGTCGTCCGTTTTGTCCGTTAAATATTGATAAATTTCATTCATCTGATTTCTTGTTGGGATGAAATTAGAATAGTGGCAGATAGGAATGTTCTCGATCATGTATAATTCATTGATTCGTGCAGGAGTGAAAGTGATCCATCTACCTCGCACATAAACAACTCCCTGGTTGATTTCATGTAAATTTGCATAGAATTCTTTCACCACAGAAAAAACTACGGAGGCAGTAGCGTAGCACAGATTGTCTCTTCAATTGTCGTAGAGGGATTATTCAATCCACAATTTACGAATCCTCATTCCTTGATCAATCTTTTCTTCGTCAGTAACTTGTAGAAGATTCGATGCACTTCCGCACTAATAAACTTTCACCAATAGAAAACTCGCATTCTGGGATTATCAAGGGAATTAGATGCCATAAAAATGAATTTGGTTGAGTTTCACTACATTTTTGGGGGAAAATATGAAATAGGAATCATATTTTGGAGTTTAAAAGGATAACTCCCGCCCAAAAACTGCCAAAAGCTGCCATTAAAACCCAGTAACCGCCATCTCGCCGGTCTCGTCGTCGGTGGGGTCGAGGGCGCTGTCGGCGAGCCTCTGTATTTATTTTTCTTGGACTCTCAGGAAAAACCCACTGTCGGCAGCATCGAGGGCACCGTCGGCGCCCAAGGCAAAATTTGCACAGTTTCGCTCTGGTCCAAATGCGTTCCATTTTTCTCAGATCCAATTCTTATGATGATTCAAGGGTAAATAAGAGTAGTAGAGCTTAATACTACCACAAAATAATGATAATTTCAAAGAAAAACTATTATAATCACAAATAAAACTAAAGATAACTATGGGTTGCCTCCCATAAAGCGCTTGGTTTAATGTCGTCAGCCCGACCTATTCAGGTGTTATTCAGGTTTACTGATCATTAAAACCTCTTTAAAATTTGGTCTTTTACCCTCAAAATACGGTCTTAATCTATGTCCATTTACTTTGATTTCCAGTTTTCTGATCTTCAATTTCAACAGCTCCGTAAGTATAAACTTGAGTCACAGTAATAGGTCCTAACCAACGAGACTTCAATTTCCCAGGAAATAATTTCAGCCTAGTGTTGTAAAGCAAAACTTCTTATCCTGATTCAAAGTTCTTTTGGTTAATCTTCCGATCTTGCCATAAATTTAGTTTCTCCTTATAAATTCTGTCGTTATCATAAGACTCATTTTTTAATTCTTCCAATTTATTTAATTGTAACAATCTCTTCTTACCAGCATCTTTCAAATTATAATTGAATTCTTTAATCGCCCAATATGCTTTATGCTCCAATTCCATTGGTAAGTGACAAGTTTTTCCAAAAATCTGTCTGTAAGGAGTCATTCTAATAAGAGTTTTATAAGATGTCCTGTAAGCCTATAATGTTGTATCCAATCTAGTGGACCAATCTACTCTACTAGGGTTTATAGTCTTTTCAAGTATTTGTTTAATCTCTCTATTAGAAACTTCAGCTAACCCACTGGTTTGAGGATGATAGGTAGTAGAGATTCTATGAATAATATTAAACTTTTCTGCCAATCTTTGAATATATTTATTCCTAAAATGAGATCCTCCGTCAGTGATAATAATTCTAGGCATTCCGTATCTAGTGAAAATATTTTTCATTAAAAAATCTTGAAACACTTTTAGCATCACAACGAGGTAAAGCTTGTGCTTCAATCCACTTAGAAACATAGTCTACTACAATTAATATCTATAATTTTCCAAATGAAGGAATAAATGGTCCTATAAAATCTAATCCCCAAACGTCAAAGATCTCAACTTCCAACATGAAATTCAGAGGCATTTCATTTCTTCTAGATATATTGCCTACTCGTTGACATCAATCACAAGTTTTTATGTATCTATAAACATTCTTAAAGATAGTAGGCTAATAAAATCCAGCTTGTAAAATTTTATAAGCAGTTTTATCAATCCCAAAATGTCCTCCAAATTCAGAATCATGACATTTCTGAATGATTAGCTCAATTTCTTCATAAAGTACACATCTTCTCATAATCAGATCCTTACATTATTTATTGAAGTAAAGGTTCATCCTAAAAATATGCTTTCGCATCATGGATGAATTTCCTTTGTTATTGTAGTGTCAACATAGGTGGCAAAATATCACTTACAATATAGTTAACAATATCAGCATAACATGGTATTTTCCACTCATTAATATTATAAAGTTGTTCATCAGGAAAACTGTCTGTAATTTCATTATCAGTGTCAGATAATTCATGATTTTCTAATCTTGATAAATAATCAGCAATTTGATTATCAGTTCCCTTTCTATCAATAACCACAAGATTAAATTCTTGCATGAAAAGTTTCAATGTATCTAACAGTTTTTGCTCTTACAGATCATTTAATTCTGAATATATAATAACAGGTAATGTAGATGAGTCTCCCAATAACACATACTTCAGGTGACTAGGCAGTATTTTCAACTCAAGTTCAAGTAATTTTATAATTAACGGAAATAGATTCTTATCAGCATTTTTCGTAATATCCAACATCTCAAATCTTTCCTGAACATAATCTAATTCTTCATTTTCTAATTTGTCCAAAATAACTTCATCACTCTCTTCAAATTATTCTTTCTCTTTGAAATGTTCTTTAAAATGTTCTTTCAATAGATGTTCATTAATTTCCATCCGAAAACATTCATTATCTCTTTCAATGGCAGAGTATTTCATAGATTTTGCAATGTTAAAAGTGACTTCTTGATCATTAAATCTCATAGTTAATCTCCTTTTTGAACATCTATCATAGCTTTTCCAATAGCTAAAAATGGTCTCCATAAAATGATAGGCATTTATTTATCTTCCTCCATATCTAAAACAAAGAAATCCAGATGCTCTAAAATGATAGGTATTTCTTTATCTTCCTCCATATCTAAAGCAATGAAATCCATAGGAAATACAAATTTATCAACTTTTACTAACACATCTTCTATAACTCCCTTAGGATATGTAACTGAACGATTTGCAATTTATCAACTTTTACTAACACATCTTCTATAACTCCCTTAGGATAAGTAACTGAAGGATCCGATTTATCAACTTTTACTAACACATCTTCTATAACTCTCTTAGGATATGTAACTGAACGATCTTTTTATCAACTTTTACTAACACATCTTCTATAACTCCCTTAGGATAAGTAACTGAACGATCCGCTAACTAAAGAGTTTATTTCTTTATCTTCCTCCATATCTAAAACAATAAAATCCATAGGAAAGATAAATTTATCTATAATTTCCTTATCTTTCTCCATATCTAAAACAATGAAATCCACAGGAAAGATAAATTTATCAACTCTTACTAACACATCTTCTATAACTCCCTTAGGATATGTAACTGAACGATCCGCTAACTGTAGAATTACTAACACATCTTCTATAACTCCCTTAGGATATGTAACTGAATGATCCGCTAACTGTAGAGTTACAAAAGTACCACATCTTCTATAACTCCCTTAGGATATGTAACTGAACGATCCACTAACTGAAGAGTTACAACAGCCCTTAGGATATGTAACTGAACGATCCACTAACTGTAGAGTTACAGAAGTAGGTGAAACTTCTCTTAATCCTAATCTCCTCCATATCTAAAACAATGAAATCCACAGGAAAGATAAATTTATCCACTTTTACTAACCCTTCTTCTATAACTCCTTAGGTAAGTAACTGAACGATCCGCTAACTGAAGAGTTACAGAAGTAAGTGAGACCTCTCCTAATCCTTATGTAACTGAACGATCTGCTAACTGAAGAGTTACATAAGTAGGTGAGACTTCACCTAATCCTAATCTTTTGTGAACGATCCACTAACTGAAGAGTTACAGAAGTAGGTGAGACTTCTCCTAATCCTAATCTTTCGGAAAGATAAATTTATCCACTTTTACTATCACATCTTCTATAACTCCCTTAGGATATGTAACTGAAAGAAAGATAAATTTGTTCACTTTTACTAACACATCTTCTATAACTCCCTTAGGATATGTAACTGAACAAGATAAATTTATCAACTTTTACTAACACATCTTTTATAACTCCCTTAGGATATGTAACTGAACGATAATTTATCCTTACTAACACATCTTCTATAACTCCCTTAGGATATGTAACTGATCGATCTGCTAATTGAAGAATCATATCTAAGACAATAAAATCCACCGGAAAGATAAATTTGTCAACTTTTACTAACACGTCTTCTAAGGATATGTAACTGATCGATCTGCTAATTGAAGAGTTACAGAAGTAGGTGAGACTTCTCCTAAGATTTGTCAACTTTTACTAACACGTCTTCTATAACTCCCTTAGGATATGTAACTGATCGATCCGATAACTGAAGAGTTACAGAAGTAGGTGAGACTTCTCCTAATCCTAATCTTTTGAAAATTGATATAGTGAAGAGTTATAGAAGTAGGTGAGACTTCTCCTAATCCTAATCTTTTGAAAATTGATAGAGGTCACTTTTACTAACACATCTTCTATAACTCCCTTAGGATATGTAACTGATCGGTCTGCTAATTAAAATTTATCAACTTTTACTAACACATCTTCTATAACTCCCTCACGATAAGTAACTGAACGATGCGCTAACTAACGAGTTATAGGTAGTGATCCTAATCTTTTGAAAATTGATAGAGGCATAAGATTAATGCTGGCTCCCAAATCACATAAAACTCTACCATAAAATTTTTCACCAATAACACACGGTATAGTTAAACTGCCAGGATCTTTTAATTTTTCAGGACACTTTTTCTAAATAATTGCACTACACTCTTCGCTAAGTGCAACCATTTTGTTATCCGTGAACTTCCTTTTCTTGTTCAGAATATATTTTATAAATTTCACATAATTGGGCATTTGCTCTAAAGCTTCTACGAAGGAAATATTTACCGTTAACTTCTTAAGAATTTCTAAAAATTTGGAAAATTGTTTATTCTATTTTTGTTGCTTCAATCTTTGAGGAAACGGTGGTGGAGGTTTATCCACAGTAATTTTCATTGGTGTAAATAGATACTCTAAATCTGGGTACTCATTATCCTTTTCTTTTTCAGTATCCACTTTCTATTTTTCAGTTTCTATTTCTTTTTGTACTCTTCTCTCCAATTCTTTTCTATTTTGTAATTGTATCGCTTTGATTTTTTTTTTTCCTTGATCTTTAGAATTTGGTTCCACAGTACTAGGAAAAGTTCACTTTTCCTTGATCTGTAGGATTTGGTTCCACAGTACTCGAAAAAGTTCCTATTGTTCGGTTACTAAGTAACGATATGCCCTAATTGATTTTCAATATTCTTAATAGTAGTTCCTTGATTTTGTAATTGATTTTTATGCCCTAATTGATTTTCAATATTCTTAATAGCAGTTCCTTGATTTTGTAATTGATTTCCTAATGCTTTTGGTTCCACAATACTTGGAAAAGTTCCTAATGTTTGGTTACTAAGCGCAGTAGCGATATGCCTTAATTGGTTTTCAATATTCTTAATAGCAGTTCCTTGATGTTGTAATTGATTTCCTTGAATCTATCACAGTACTAGGAAAAGTTCCTAATGTTCGGTTACTAAGCACAGTAGTGATATGCCCTAATTGTTTTTCAATATTCTTAATAGCAGTTCCTTGATTTTGTAATTGATTTCCTTGAATTTGTAATTGGTTCCTTGATTCTGCATTGTTGACCCATGTTTAATATCAGCTCTTCCATAAACAACTTCTTCTCCTTAATTTGAGTGTTACTATTAAATTCTGGAGGATAAGAAGGTCTATAGTTAACATTTCCCTGGTTGGATGAATTTCCTAATGGGTTCATTGGGTTGTTCGAGGATAAGAAGGTCTATAGTTAACATTTCCTTGGTTGGATGAATTTTCTAATGGGTTCACTATAAGAAGGTCTATAGTTAACATTTCCTTGGTTGGATGAATTTTCTAATGGGTTCACTGGGTTTTTTGCCCATTGTTGATTTGCAGAATAATTGTTATTCCAATTAAAATTTGGATAATTCTTCCAACCTGGGTTATAATAGTTCAAATAAGGGTTGTTAGGTCTATTAATAGCATTTAAAGTCTCATATGAAGGTTGAACATCCACAAATTGCCCAGATGAATTCTCTTTCATCATAGGAGGTGTTGGAGAATAATTCATCCCATAATGATCTAATTTCTTTGATATTGCAGCAATCTGCGAAGCTAACATAGATATTGCATCAGAATCATGGATACTAGCTACTCTTTTAGGATTTACCCTTTCAGAGGGCCATTGAAAATTGTTGGTAGCCACATCTTCTATTAATGAATAAGCCTCATTAAAAGGTTTTGATATTAACAAACCACCAGCCGCAACATCTATAATCAAAGTGATCCCACTAATCCATTATAAAAAGTTTGAATTATCAACAAATCTGGTAACGAATGATGATGACATTTCCTAAGAAGATCTTTAAATCTCTCCCAAGCTTCATATATTGACCCTTCATCAATCTGACATAACGATATTATGTCATTTCTATGTTTAGCAGTTTTGGATGGAGGAAAATATTTGGATAGAAATTTCTGTGAAAGTTCTCCCTAAGTTCTAATAGATCCTGGTGCTAACGAATTTAACCACATCTTAGCCTTATCCCTCAGTGAAAAAGGAAAAAGTTTAAGTCTAACAACATCGTTTGAGGCTCTGTCATAATTAAAAGTAGCACACAGTTCTAAAAAACTAGCGAGGTGTAAGTTAGGATCTTCATTTGGCGTACCATCGAATTGATTGTTTTGTAGCATTTGGATAATAAAGGTTTAAGCTCAAATGAATTAGTAGCTACATCAGGATTTTGGATAGATAAGTGAATTTCATATGCTGTAGGATTTGCATAATCTCGTAGGGGTCTAGGTTGGTATTCATTCTCTATTCCTTATGTTGTAGGATTTTGCATAATCTCGTAGGGGTCTAGGTTGGTGTTCATTCTCTATTCCTTGATTGCTTTGCATAATCTCGTAGGGGTCTAGGTTGGTGTTCATTCTCTATTCCTTGATTGTTCATTTTATGTATCAGAATTTCTAGGTTCTCTTCTCAGTCTTCTAATTTTTCTAACAGTGCGTTCTAATTTGAATTTCTAGGTTCTCTTCTCAATCTTCTAATCTTTCTAACAGTGCGTTCTAATTCCGAATCGTAGGGTATAAGATTTTTAGATCCAAATTTACGCATACAAATTGAAATCAGTACACAGTAAAACAATTAACTAATTATGAAAATAAGTTGCAATTCAAGTAAAAAATTTTCTAATAATACTAATTTGTCCGTTACTCTAATTGTGATTTTTGTTTACTCACTCCCCGGCAATGGCGCCAAAAATATGACCGCAACTTTATATATGCTTAAAAATATAAGTATTTAATACTGCTGCCAAAAGATTTAAATCCTCAGCAGCTATACCAAATTCTTAATAATAGTTATATATTCGATAAATCTGAACAAAATAAATATTCAATAATTTTAAAGTCACACTTATCAATTCAAGTATACGTATCGCTCAAGTAATATACGGCTTTAATGGAGTCTTAGATATTGATCCCACAGGGAGTAAGATTAGAAATACGAACTAAGATTTTAGAAAAGCAATACTTTAATCACAATAATGAAGTTCAATTTTGGCTTATCTGTCACTAATAGGCAATTGAAATAAATATGTAATTTTAATAACTCTTAAATAACTCTAGAACTACAAACTAAGATTTTAGAAAAAGCAATACTTAATCGCAACAATGGAATTCAATTTGCTTATGACTACAAACTAAGATTTTAGAAAAGCAATACTTAATCACAACAATATAATTCAAATTGCTTATCTATGAACTAAGATTTTAGAAAATCAACACTTAATCACAACAATATAATTCAAATTGCTTATCTGTCATCTAATAGGCAATTGAAATAAATATGTAATTTTAATAACTATTAAATAACTAATTATACTAATGATGGTTCGAATGTAATATTCAATATATAAGAAAACATCTTTGNGGATGTAATCTTCACTTTAGTTGTAAAACTCAACATATTTTAACAAATCAATTGGCCAGATTGAAAGTGAATGACTTTAGTTGTAAAACTCAACATATTTTAACAAATCAATTGGCCAGATTGAAAGTAAATTAGTCTTGGATGTAATCTTTACTTCAGTTGTAAAACTCAACATATTTTAACAAATCAATTGGCCAAATTGAAAGTAAATTAAATTAGTTGTAAAACTCAACATATTTTAACAAATCAATTGGCTAGATTGAAAGTAAATTAAGAATAGTTGTAAAACTCAACATATTTTAACAAATCAATTGGCCAGATTGAAAGTAAATTAAGATGGTGAAAAGATCATCACAATTTCTTAAACATTTTCATAGCTTCACCAATTCAAATCACCATTTTGAAAAGATCATCACAATTTCTTAAACATTTTCATGGCTTCACCAATTCAAATCACCATTTCAAAAAAGATCATCACAATTTCTTAAACATTTTCATAGCTTCACCAATTCAAATCACCATTTCACAATTCTCAAGACAAGGAGAAAGACAGAGAAACCTACTCAGATCTCATAGGGAAAACACAACAAAACTCAGAATTCATATATAAAATCAAAGTCATAAAAACTACAACAAAAAATAAACTTACTCCCCAAGAAAACTTCTTGAAATTCCTTTGAATCTCTTCCTTTCTTTACAACACACATAATTCCTCTTCGAAGCAGCAGGGAGGAAGAAATCTCTCACTTTCCCTCCACTCTTACAATCTCTTGAAGAATTCCTCACAATTGTTACACTCTACGGAAAGAAATCTCTCACTTTCCCTCCACTCTTACATTCTCTCGAAGAATTCCTCACAATTTAGACTCTCTACACTTGTTTCACACTTCAATTTTGAGTCTCCCCCCTCTCCAGAACCTTTCTAACATCCAAGACCTCTCTAATTTTCGGCCAAAATATTCTTTTAAAGTTGTGGATGAGCTTTCCCAAGAGTTGCCTAAGCATCCCTTCAAAATTTATCATCATCCAAAGCCTAGTTGTTCATAACCGTCGAGCTCACTGTCGGCGGCCTCGAGGGCGCTGTCGGTGGATTAATGAATTAATTCTGGAGTCTCGGGAAAATCTCACCTTCGGCGGGGTCGATTGCGTCGTCGGCGCCCTAGTTCAATTCTTCACATTTTGGTCCTTTTTGCTCCAATTTTGCTCCTTTTCGTATCTTTTTGCTCCAATGAACTAATTCATCATTCCTGCAACAAAACATCAAAAATACCTTTCTTTAAAGTGCAATATCATCAAAAAAATATAAAATAGGTATGAAAATCTCAACATATTTTCCTTTGGTCAACCACCCTAACTTTAACTAGAACAACATTCCTGATGAGGGAAACCAATAATGAGGTACTAACTAAAAAATCCATTTTGTAATTAAAACAACCAGGGTAGTTCAAATTCGAGGCCTTATTATCCTCTAATATTTAACTCTAATCCATAATTTAAGGAGAAGTTGTCATTGGATGAAGTTATTTTGCAAATGTGGAGTTAACTACCAAGCCAAAGTGTAGCAATTAGAAATATTGAGAACCAGTTGGGACAGATTGCAAACTCACTTTATAGTCAACCCTAAGGAAATCTTCCTAGTAACACTAAGATTAATTCTAATGAAAAGAACAATGAGCATGTAAAAGCTGTAAAGTTAAGGAGTGAAAAGGATTTGGAGGATGTTGTTCATAAAGACCATGAGATGGAAAAAGAGATTATAGAACTTGAAAGACTATCAAAGGAAATTTCTAATGACTTAGATAAACCATTATCACCTACCAAAATTTAAATAGAAAAACCACCACCACCATTTTCTCCAAGACTCTAGAAGCAAAAATTGGACCAACAATTTTTTAGAATTTTGAAATTATTTAAATAATTAACAGTTACCATATCTTTTTGCTAAGACATTAGAATAAATGCCTAGCTATGTAAGGTTTATGTAAGAGATTCTTAACAAGAAGAGAAAGTTTGAAGATTATTGGAAGTAGCACTTAGTGAAGAATGCAGGGCTATTATATTGAAGAAGCTTTCTTAGAAGCTTAAGGATCCCTCGAGCTTTTCTATCCTTTGTGCAACTAGAGAAAAATTCTATGGGAAAGCGTTATGTGATTTTGGTGCCAATATTAACCTTATGCCACCATATATTTTTAAGAGGTTAGGACTGGGAGAGGTGCCTCTTACCAGTGTGACCCTTTAATTTGTTGATCATTCGTCACTTATCCAAGGGGGGTTGTAAAGGATGTTCTAGTTGAAGTGGATAAAGTCATCTTCCCTATTGATATCATTGTATTAGATATGGAAGAAAAAGAAATTCCTTTTATTTTAGGAAGAATTTTACTAGCCATTGGCTGAGCAATGATTTATGTGTAAAAAGTGAGTTAACTTTGAGGGTAAACGATCATGAGGTTACTTTTAATGTGTTAAGAGCTATGATGTTCATTCTTTGAGAAATGAAGAAGTATGTTTTTGGATGGATCTTATTGATTATTTGTGTAGTAGATTGATGCAGGGTTTTTATGTTTTATAAATATTTTTCAACACCAAAATAAACAAGGTAGCTATTCTAAAAAATATGCTGATTAATCATAATAAAATTTACTTCATTATAATAAGTTTTCTCCTTTTAAATATCTAAAGCTACCACTCCTAGTGAATTAAGGTGTACTTTAATTTCAAATCATTACTAGGTTGCAAACGTAAGTGTATGTATCACTTAATCAATAAAGTGCATCTAATGGAGTCTTAAGTATCGATCCCATAGGGAGGTAAAATTTTTTTTCAAAAATCAAGCAAAAGCATAATATTTAAACTATAGAAAGCTTAAATAAGAAAACATGTCAAAATTTTTTTAATGTCACAAAAAAAACTACGTATAATATATCTAAACTTCAAAGCTAAATTTACTAAAACTAAACTATGTTTTGTGACAAAGAGTTTAAATTTAAGAAAACATCATTCCCTTTACATCCAGATTATAGTAAGTGAATTATCAAATTGAAGAAAATTGTATTGTGCCAATTATGATTAATTATATTATTTATCCTTTCTACAAGTGATAAAGAACAATGATTAATCCAGTGTTTAGTCCCTAAATTCACAGTTAGGCTGAGATGATATTGGCTCCCACTTCAGAGTTCCCACATTCCCCTTGCTTGAGGGCTAACATCTCTCTTTAGTTTCCAAATGCCTGGACCAAATTGGGGATTTTAGTCTGTCACTCTAAAATCTCCAATTATAGGCCCATCAATGAATATTTCCCTATTTTGTTGCACTCAACCCCATGGAGTACATTCTCATCCATGAAATCAAATGTAATTCTTACTTTGTTGTAGAAAGAATAGCCCTCTCAAATTGTATGTTTCACAAAAAAATTTTAATAATTTAATTGGTCAGATTGACAAGTAAATGAGGTTCAAAGTTTGAATCATCATAATTATGAAATTAAAATATTGCACAAAAATCTTGATTCATCACATGACCGATTCTCTTTGTAGGGAGGAGGATAAAAAAAATCTACTCATAATTCATGAGAAAGATACAACATAACATGGATTTTATATATAACAATAAGTTTACAAAAAAAGAAAAAAAGTAAAACAAATTAACTCGATTTCTTCTTCAAGCTTATCCCTTGAAGTTCCTTTGAATCTCTTTCTCTCTTTAGAATAACACTCAAATCTCTCTTTGAAATGTAAAGAAGAAGAAATCTCTCACTTTTCCTCTCCTCTTACAACTCTTAGAGACAATTGCCACACTCTCCCACACCTTGCTACTTATGCCCCACTCACTTACACTCTTTAAAACTCAGGCTAGACAAAATTTTAACATAAAAGCACACTTTTATAATGTAGGGATGAATTTTCTAAGAGTCTCCATTGGCACCTCTTCAAAATCTGTCCAAATTCAATGCATTTATGAAAAAAACTGTCTTTGGTGCCTGAGCACTGAAATCTGGCTCATAAGCGCCATCTTCTCTATATTCTGGCATGTAGGCGCCTTTTTTGGTGCTTAGGCGCCAGTTTAATTTTATGAAAACTCCACTTTTGTCTCCAAATTTTGTAATTTTTGCATCTTTTAAGCTCCAAATGTTTAGAATTAGTATACCAGCAATAAAACATGAAAATACCTTTCTTTAAAGTGCAATATCACCAAATATAAGCCTTAAATACATATGAAAAATTGAATATTTTTTTGGTTTATCAAAATCCCCAGAAGATAACTATTATTTGTCCTCAAATAACTCTTTTACTACATAAAAAATATGACTTTAGGTAGTGTGCATCACTTAACAACTTCTATAGTTTTTGTTTATAAAGACAATAATAATACTTCAGAAAATTTTTTAATAACTTATGTTAAAACTAAAAAATATAAGAATATCTAGTACTTAAGTCTAAGAGTTTTGGTTCTCTATTCATTTCAAGAATATTTGTGATTCGTTATATTAAAGATGCTTATAAGAACTATATGAAAAAAAAATGATAAGAACTTTGTTAGTAAAGATGCTAACACTTTAATATAAGTTTAGAAATGTATTTAAGCTTCTTTCCTTAAGTTGATTCAAGTGAAGCCAATTTTTGATTAGGCATCTTTTCAAGCTTCTCCTAACATATATTTTTCTTTCTGCTTTTCTTTTTGTCTTCTTTTCATTCTTTTTTTCTTTTAGGATCATTTTCAACCCCTTTTTTCATTTTTTTTTCATGTGAGGATTACTATATTTGGATAGCTTTAATGATTTTGAGCTTCATTATCCGCTTCTTAAAGTCAAAAACTTCATACATGTCTTACTTATAAATGCATATTAGCTTTGAAAAAGATTTTTTATAAAGTCTCAATTCTTTCTTTTTATATAAATCTAAGGCTCTCTTAAAATTTCAAAAATACAATTTTGTTTACTTGGAATAGTACACACATAACCTTATACTCTTATACTAAATATTTTAACTTTTTAGAACTAACCTTCATTATTAAAGATTTTTACTTAAGTCTACAATCATATGTATAAAACCAAAAATGTAATTATCTTTAAGTTGACCTCTGATACCAAAAGTTATGTTAAAAAAAATAAAAAAAATATTTTATTGAGGACAAATAAAGTTTAGTATCTTTTAAAAAAAAATTTTCTTCCCCCCAAACTTTAATTTTTAATAGAATAAAGAATTTAATACAAAAATGAAGCCAGAAAGAAAACATACAATGCATTTAAATAAAACTAACCTATAAAGGGCTTTTGAACTTGAAACTTTGCAGGTACCAATTTAAAATGAATAGGGCATAAATTATTACGTAAAACATGATTAATCAAAATGATTTGCTAAGTACAGAAGAGTTCTAAACATAAGCAACAAATTGCAAAAACAAACAATACTGAAATTAAAACAAAAAATCTACATCTAAACATAAAAAGTTCAACACTTGTTTACAATACATATCATTTTAGAAATAAAGTTCACTAACTAACACCACATGAAAAAAAATTACACTACAGAAATTAAGCATGAAAGTAAACTAATCATCATCATCTTTCTCCTCATCATATTCATCCTCTTCATCAAATTCTACTTCTGGCTCGTAGGGTGTAAAGCGGGGTCAAGTAGGGAATTCTACATTATAATCGCCCCTCAAATACTTTGCCATAGCCTCATTATAAGCAATCTCATAATCCACTTTCATTACATGTATTAATGATTATGATAATTCCTAGCCTCCATTATTCTCATTTGATTTATGAGAGTTAAGATATCACCCTTGCTGAATAAGTAACTGCTCCATAACATTGTCTAAAGAAGTAGTGTGGGATGTAGAAGGTTGAGAAGCTGAACTAGAAGGTATATCACTGCCACTACCCCTAGCTTTCTGTCCAGCATGTAACTCATATGTATGAACACTAAGCATACTGATAGATTTAAAGGGTTGTATTAATTATTTAGATCTATCATACCCCACTCTTGCTTGATCATAGAATAAAAATTAAAGCTTGGCATCATAAACCTCTAGTAGTCCCAACTCTAGAAGAAGTATGGGCATTCCGATAGATAAAAGGATTGATGTTTATTTTCATCATTTGTTGAATACAAAAATTTAGAGTAACTCTCTCTCTAATGACTTTGCTTAGATGATTTATTTGAAGGAGTCGAGCAGAAATAAAATAATGCCAAGATTTAGATTGATCATTTAGCATAAGAGTAGAGAAGTTTACCTTATGATCATTCTTCATTTTCCAAACTCCTCTTCCATCAGTCAGATAAGCTATAACTTTGTTTAGTGCAAAATTAGATGTATCAAATGTAGTATATTCATAATGAAACACATCCCTCAACCCATATAATGCATTAATCATTTCAGGGATAAATTCATCATTTTTACTTCGAACAAGTACTTGATCATCCGTAGCTTGCAGTAGGTTTGCATAGAATTATTGAATAATCGAGAAAACTGCTACAACAGTGAAATATCAGAAGGTTACCCAATTTCTCGCAACAATCAATCCTTTAATAGAACCGTCAAGATTATAAAATGCTAATTCCTGAATAAGTTTCCTTTTCATGAGTTAAGTATTATAATGATGCTGGGCCGTAATNTTCCTTATCATGAGTTAAGTATTATAATGATGTTGGGCCGTAATGTTTACAAATTTTCTCATGTCACAAGCCTCCTTTCCCTTTATTTTCCTTATATAAGGAGCCATATGAGTTCTAAAAATTCAAAATAAAGTAAAATCCTAATATCAAAATTTTGGCTAAGAAACTTCACACCATGTATTCTTCACTAAATTTCTCTAAAATCTGTAATTTTTAGTTTCCACATAATGTAGAAGAAATACCTAGTGAAAATAAAAGTTTCTAGGTTAATGTGAAGCTCTTACCAAAAGAAGATGAAATCTAAGAATTTCTAGCCCCAAAATCACCTCAAATCCGAGTATTTGGAAGCCCTAGTTGGTTATTCACCCCTAGTGGCAAGGTAGAAGATGATACGAAGCAGAAAAAAGACAAGCAATGTTCATTTTCGTGGATTTAATGATTCAGCCTATTTGGTGCCTAGATGTCAATGCTCAAAATTTCATTTTTCAATTTTTTTTTGTAAAAAACATTGTACACTATAGCTCTCCAACATCTAATTAGTTTAAATTCCCTTTAATTTTCATAATTAAGTAACTTACTAACATCAAATTTTTACAAACAACAAACAACTTCACATTTTAATATATAAATCCAAATAATTATAAAAAAGCATTTCGAAATCACACATAAAATGTGGCATAAAAATCACACCAATAACACCTAACTCTGAAAACTAAACAATCAAATACTAAAAGCAAACACACTAGGTATGATATTGAAAACTAGAGAAATCAAACATAACTAAAGAAAAATAAGCTCTTATAAACCAGAAGTTCAAACTTTAGAGTTCTACACATCTTCATGTTCAGTACTATCATCTTCTCTAAGGTCACCCACGAATTGGCGATGCATAAATAAGTTATAGAAGGATAGTAAAGTAATTCATTAGTCGATTCTTCTTCAATCCAAACATTTTTCTTATAGATACGCACAGTAGCCTCTTCCATAAATCCAATGTGATCAATATGCTCCTTAATTCTCCAATCCAGATGGTCAAACTGATCAGAAATACTGCTAATCACCTTCAAAATTTTAGTAATCTCATCTCGAACTTCTTAGTCTTTTTCACAATAGCAAATGAACTCTCCAAAAATCTGTGTCGTATATGTGATGAATTTTGAGATGATTGATCCATAAGAACATTTTTTTCTTATACTTTTCAATTTCTAAATAATCACAGTTTAATACTGGGTCCATGGGCTTCCAAGGAAGAAACACTTTTTCCCAATTTTTATATGGAACTTGTGATTGTCTATAAAGTAAAAAAATTGCGGATGGATGCCCAAGACCAATATTAAACCTCTTCAAAATCAAACCAAGAGTAGATTTTACTATTATAGCACCCACATTGATAAGTATTCCAATTTAAATATATTAGTTCAATATAATACTTTCCTTTGTTACTTTACTGATTTTTGTAGTAGGGATAAATTTTGCCGAAATAAAGATATGTTGAGGTTTCGATGCAAAAACTAACAATGAAGAAGGAAAGATTTCATTATTGTTATCTATTATCTCCCATGTTCCCTCTTCATCCATTAAGAATCTAAAAACTTCATTCGTATTGTCTCTTGTAGGGACAAAGTTGGCATAATGAAAAATTGGAAAATTCTCAATCAAGAACAAATCATCAATCCTTGAAGGAGTAAAAGGTACCTACCTGCCTCGAACATAGACAACTACTTGATTTATCCCATGAAGATTTGCATAAAATTTCTTCACAACAAGAATTACTACGGCCGCAGTGGTGTAGTATAGTACTTCCCATCGCCTTTGCAAAATGATTTCTTCTAGAATAGTACTAGGAGTATTGAATCCTAGATTCACGGAACCCTTTTCCTTGATCAACCTCTTCTTCATAAGGATCTTTTCATGCAACCTTTGAGCATCGAAACTAATGAACTTTCACTAGTTGAAAATATCATTTTTGGAAGTTTATTTAGAGTTGGAGGCCATAGGAACAAGATTAGTGAATCCTCTCCCTCTCTACCAATTTAATGTAACTCCAATTGACATGTTTTAGGAGTTATATAAAGAAAATTTTGCAAAAAATAGTCAATAAAAGGTTCCGGGGGTGATTTTTCCAATTGTAGTGCCTAGGTGCCTGATTCTGGTGCTTAGGCACTGGGCTTTCTGGAAAGCGGGTCTTAAGCATCATTTTAGATGTCTAGGCACCAGTGCACTTTTTGCACCATTTTTCCTAAGGTCCAAAATAATTCTCATACCTTCCATAAAATTGAATGTTTAAAATGTTCTTATGCATTTTCTTTACATGTAAGTCTCTAAAGCACATAGAATTTAATCACAAGAGCTTATATTATGTTAAAACAAAATGAAAATAATTACACACAGAACTATGGGTTGCCTCCCACAAAGAGTTTAGTTTAACGTTGTTAGCCAATGTACTCAATTTTTACTCTAGGTGACCCAATATTAAAACCTCTTTAAAAATTGGTCTGTATCCAAAAAAATAAGGTTTTAATCTATGTCCATTAACTATAAAAACTTTTCTAGTTTTTGGATCTTCAATATCCACAACTCCATATGGGTAGACTTTTTTAACACTAAATGACACTAACCACCAGAACTTAAGTTTTCTTGGAAATAATTTCAATGTTGTGTTTACAACAAAACTTCTTGTCCAGGTTCAAATTCCTTTCTTATTATCTTGCGATCATGCCAGTTTTTTATTTTTTCTTTATAAATCTTAGCATTATCATAAGATTCATTTATGAATTCTTTGAGCTCATTCAGTTTCAATAATCTTTTCTGATCAGCATATTTTAAATCAAAATTGAATTATTTAATAACTCAATAAACTTTATGCTCCAATTCTACTGGTAAGCGACAAGTATTCCCAAAAATAAGTCTATGTGGATACATTCCCATATGAGTTTTATAAGTTATTATGTAAGCTCAAAATGTAGTATCTAATCTAGCAGAATAATCGATTTTGTTAGGATTTATAATTTTTTCCAAGATTCTTTTAATTTCATGGTTAGATAGTTCTGCTAGACCACTAGTCTGGGGATGATAAGCACTGGAGATCTTATGATTTATATCATATTTTCCAACCAATTTTTTAATTCTTTTATTTATGAAATGAGATCATCTATTTGTAATGATTACTTTAGGCATTCCATATCTTGTAAGAATATTTTTCAATAAAATTTTTGAAATACTCCGAGCATCACATCGAGATAAAGAAACTGTTTTGATCCATTTGGAAACATAGTATACTGCAATTAATATGTATAAATTTCCAAAAGTAGCTAAAAATGTTCCCCAAAAATTCAATCCCCAAACATAAACAATTTTAACTTCCAATGTAAAATTTAGGGGCATTTCATTTCCTTATGAAATATTTCCTTCTTGCTAACATCAATCACATGTTTTCATATATGTATTACATCCCTAAATATAGTAGGCCAATAAAATCTAGATTATTAAATTTTATATGTTGTTCTACCAATTTCAAAATGTCCCTAAATTTAGAATCATGACATTTTTGAATAGTTTTTTCAGTTTCTTCATATACATCTTTGAATAACATGATCTTTACATTGCTTATATAAATATGTATCATCCCAAAAGTAAAATTTTGCATCATGAATTTTTTTTACTTTTGTTGCATTGTCGATCCATAGGGTAAAAGATGACTAACAATATAATTCACTATGTTTGCATACCATGTCACATGCTATTCATTAAAAGTGTACATATGTGCATCAGGAAAATTTTCATTAATTTCACTTTCATAATTAAATGATTTTTCCTGTTCCAACCTAGATAAATGATTCACTATTTTATTATCAAATCCTTTCCAATCTACTACCACAGAATTAAATTCTTGCATCAGAAGGATCCATATAATTAATCTTTGTTTCACGTCCTTTTTTGAAATTAATATCTTATAATAGAATGACTAGTATGCACAATACATTTAGCTACAATTAAACATGACCTAAACTTATCAAAAGTATAAACAAATGCCAATAACTCTTTCTCAATAATGGTATAATTAATTTGAGCTTCACTTAGAGTTCTACTTACATAATATATAATTTTAAAAATTTTGTCATATCTTTGCCCTAATACAACCTCAATTGCATAATCACTAGCATCACAAATTAGCTCAAATTGTTTCTCCCAATCAGGTGAAACTATTATAGAAACATGAATTAGTTTTTCTTTTAATAATTCAAAGGCATTAATAGAATTTTGATTGAAATCAAATTTTGAATCTTTTTCTAATAATTGACACAGATGCTTAGTAATTTTTGAAAAATCTTTAATATATTGCATGTAGAAACCAGCATTTACTGAGAAAATTCTATCCCCTCTCACTGTAGTAAGAGGAGGTAGTTTAACTATAACTTGAATTTTCACTGGATCTACTTCCATAACATTTTTAGAATTTTTATGTCCAAGTATAATACCTCATGTAACCATAAATTGACATTTTTCCCAATTCAATACTAAATTTATCTTTTCACATCATTCTAAAACTTTTTCTAAATTATGTAAACATGATTCAAATAAAGTTCTGAACACTGAAAAAATCATTCATAAAAACTTATATTCCCTATTCAATTAAATTGCAAACTATAGATATCATATATCTTTGAAATGTTGTAGGTGCATTACATAAATCAAGGGACACCTGTTTAAAATAAAATATACCACAAGGAGTAGTAATTTTTGTCTTTTCTTGATCTTAAGGAGCAATATGAATTTGATGATAACCAATATATCCATCTAAAAAAAATAAATATTTGTGCCCAGCTAGTTTATCCAACATTTAGTCCAGAAAAGATAAAGGAAAGTGATCTTCCCTAGTGCTGAATTTTTTTTTTCTATAGTCAATATAGATTCACCAACAAGTGACTTATCATGTTGATATTATTTCTTCTTTCTCATTGACAGCAACAGTCACACCCCTTTCTTTGGGACACAATGAATTGAATTTACCCAAGCACTATCTGAGATAGGATATATAATTCTGAAATCTAACCATTTTGAAATTTCTTTTTTTACCACTTCTTTCAATATAGGTTTTAATCTCTTTTGATGATGGGCTTTCAGTTCATGATGATATTCTAATAAATTCTATGAATACAAATTAAAGAAATGATTTCTTTGATATTAGCTAATGTCCATCCAAAAGCTTTTGTATATTTTCTTAAATCTCTAATAATTTTTGTTCTTGTAATTCGTTAACTATGTGGACACTATAACACATAATGTAATAAATCTCCAAAGAAGACAAATTTTAAATAGGTAGAGATTACTTTTATATCTAGTTCAAGAGTTGTTTAAATTGACGAAATAAGTTTTTTATTATATTCTGTAGTGTCTAACAATTCAAATGTTTCCTGAACATAATCTATATACTCATTACATATTTTAATGAACTTATCTTGCATTTTATCCTCCTATTCATATTTCAAATCTTTTTGTTTCGTTTTCTCTTCAAAACTTTTCATAAAATGTTAGTTACTCAAATAATCACAAATTTCCATTCTAAAGCATTCATCATCTTTTCCTTTTGCTTGGTATTTTATGGATTTTGATATATTAAATATAACTTCTTGATCATTGACTCTCTTAGATAACTCACATTTTAGAACATCTATCATAACTCTTCCAGTTGCAAGAAAAGGTTTCCCTAAAATGATTGAAATTTCTTTATCTTCCTCCATATCTAACATAATAAAGTCCACGAGAAAGATGTAAATTTAGATCTTTAAGTTTTTTAGGAAGATTTATCTTTATTATAGTGCATCACTCTTCACTAAGTGCAACTGTCTCATTATCTGTAAAATTCCTTTTACTTGTAAGTATATCCATCTTAAACTTTACATAACTCGATATTTTTTCAAAGATTTCAACAAGTGAAATGTTTATGGTTAGTTTCTTAAATATTTCCAAAAGTTTTGAGAATTGTTTATCAAATTTTTATTTTCTCAATCTTTGAGAAAATAGAGGTGGTAGTTTCTTACAATAATTTCATCGGTTTAATAGGATATTTTGAATCATGATGAATATCTTTGTTATATTTTTCAATTTCCTCTCCTTCATTCTCAACTTCAATCTCTTTTTGAACTTTTATTTCCACTTCGTAGTTATACAACTTTGATTTGCTCTTTATTATGGTCTTTAGGATTAATCTCATCATTACTCGGAAGAGTTTTTTGAGGCTTACTGCTAAGTGCAGTAGCAATATCCCCTAATTGATTTTAATGTTTCTAATTGCCGCTTTTTGACTTTGTAATAAATTACTCATTTATAATACCAATTCTTCTATATATAATTTCTTTTCCTTAAATTGTGAATTGCTATCAAACTGGGAGGATAATAAAGTCTATAGACAATTTCTTTTCTTTCAGAGGGCCATTGAAAATTATTAGTAGCCATCTCTTCAATTAATGAATATGCTTCATCAAATGATTTTGACATTAATGATCCACCAGCAATGCATCAATAATAGATCTAAGAGATCTCACTAATAAAATGTTTGAATTATTAACCAATCTAGTAAAGTATGGTGTGGACACTTCCTAAGGAGATCTTTAAATCATTCTCAAGCTTCATATATTGATTATCCTTTAATTGATAAAAAGATGTAATATCATTTTTAAGCTTAAAAGTTTTTAATGGTGGGAAATATTTAGCCAAAAATGTCTGAGATAATTCTCTCCAAATTCTGATTGATCCAGGTGCTAAAAAGTTTAACTACATCTTATCTTTGTCCCTTAATGAAAAAGAAAAAATTCTAAGTCTAATGTCATCATTCAACACTCCGTCATATTTAAATGTATCACACAATTCTAGAAAACTAGCAAGATGTAAATTCAGATCTTCAGATGGTGTTCCCCCAAACTAATTATTTTGTACCATTTTGATAATAAGAGGTTTAAGCTCAAATGAATTAGCAGCTATAACAAGAGTTTGTATAGCCAAGTGAATTTCATCTACTGTAGGGTTAGCATAGTCTCTTAACGGTCTCTGTTGATGTTCATGTTCCATACATTGATTATTTAAATTGTTTTTCATTTTGTTATGTTCATTTTGTTTTAGAATTTTTCTTATATTTCATTCTAATTTCAAATCATAAGGTAGTAATGCTTTGGATCCTAATATTTGCATACACAAATACAAGTAACAATTATAAAAGTAAGCACTCACACAAGAATGAAAAATATATTTTTGTTGTTTTCTTTAAATTAAATATTAAGATGTCATTAATGTGAGGAAGAAGTTGTACATATAATATAAGGAAGAGAAGAAAGATCTCCTCTTATAAAAAAAGTAAGCTCTAAAGGAGGGAGTACATCACTCTTTGAACCAAAGATACATCACTCTAAGAAGCTAGCCAGTTAGCACACTTGTTGCCCTCCCTAAGGATGTGGCTCCAATAAATTTTTATATTGTGAGTAGCTATCATATTGGTAACCTGCTTGAGAAGAGAGACTAAGAACCATGGGGAGAGAGGTTCTCCATGAAGAGTCAAGGTCTAAATGTAGATGATTCTAACCCATGACTACAACAATTTTGATGGATCAGGCAATAGCTAGAGTTTCAACATGTAAGGAATTAATGGACAACATAGGAGACTGAAAAAAAAAGAGGCACCTCTCTGTATGGTTCCTGAATATCCCTCTAATGTCAGCACTGTTCCTCTTGAAACTGCCATCAGTGTTGATCTTAATCCAGGGATGCATAGGTTTCCTCCAATGGACTAAAGTAATGTTTAAAGGAGAAGAAAGTGAGCTCCGTGGATCCTTGTTGCATGACCACTCATAGTTTCTAACCTTGTATCCCATGAAGTTAATGATCTTGAAAATAAATGAGTGACAGTTGATGCTGATTTGAGCAGAATTAGTAGAACAACCATCATATTTGTTGTCATTCCTTGCCTTCCAAATGAACCAAGTAATGATAAAAGGAATGAGTTCTACCTTATTGTCTTTCCAAAGTCTCCAACAATCAATAAAGTTGTCACAATGACTAAGATGAGCTGGGAGATTGAATTTGGAAATAACTTGTAACCAGACATCCTTGGCAGTAGGACAGGAGAAGAAGAGATGAGAAAATGATTCCTCTTAATGACAACAAAGATAACATTTTGATGGGCATTTTAACCCCTTGAGTTTGAGGATATCATCAATAGGAATGATTTTGTGGAAGCATCTCCAAGCAAAGAAGGACATAAAAGGGCTAAGAAATTTTACCCACATAGCTTTACCTCAATCCTGTGAAGGCCATTTATATAATGTGTAGTAAGCAAATTTAGTAAGAGAGATATGATGGGATTCTTGGTCACTATTCTATTTGGAATTTGGGGAGTTACATATATTTGGGTGATTTGATGCAATTGTTCAAGTTCCACCATAGAAGCCAACAGATCTTTGTTCCATTGCTGACCAGCCCAACAATTCTGAATTGTAAGGCTGAAGGATGGGTTTAGATTTGTAGAAGGATCCAATTTTCCATAAAGTAACCAATTATCTAGCCAGAAATCAACTTTTTCTTCCCCAACTTCCCAAATGAATAAATCTTGAGTAGCAGTTCTGACTTTAAGGAGTTCAGGCCATTTTCTAGAGTCCCCAGGTTTCTTGAGTGTGGTTACTGGATGGGAATTTGTTGTTTTCTTTATATATATATATATATATATATATATATTAAAATAAGATCTATATTTCAAACAAAGTCTTATAAGTAATTTACCGTAGCCTCCACAACAATGATGCCAAAAACTTGATGAGGGTTTTTTATGCTTTATAAATGTTTTTCAACACCCCCAACACACAAGACAACTATTCTACAAAATATGCAGATTAATCACAATAAAATTTACTTATGTATAATAAGTTTTCTCCTTTAAAATATCTAAAGCTACCACTCCTAGTGAATTTAGGTGTACTTTAATTTCAAATCGTCACTAGGTTGCAAACACAAGTATACATATCGCTTAAGTAATAAAGTGCTCTAATAGAGTCCTAAGTATTGAACCCACAGGGAGGTGAAAATTTATTTGGAAAATCATGCAAAAGCACAATATTTAAACCATAGAAAACTTAAATAAGAAAACAGGTCGAAATTTTTTTAATGTCACTAAAGAAACTATGTTTACTACACTAATCTTTAAACTTCAAAGCTAAATTTAAGAGAAAATTCTTCTCCTCAAAACTAGATTATAGTCAGTAAATTATCACATTGATGAAAATTGTATTCTGCCAAATAAGAGCAATTATTTTCTTTATCATTTTTATAAGCAATAAAGAGTATTTGATAATTCTTTGTTTATTCCCTAAATCTACGGTTAGGCTGGGAAGATACTGACTCTCACTTTAGAATTTCCATGTTCCCCTTGACTGAGGGCTAACCTCTTACTTTAGTTTCCAAACTCCTGAACCAAATTGAGGATTTTAGTCAGTCACACAAAAATCTTCAATTCTACGCACATCAATGGGAATTTCCCTATTTACTTGCACTCAACCTTATTGACTGCATTCTCATCCATGAAATTGAATGTGATTCTTACTTTATTATGGAAAGCATAGCCCTCTTGGATTGTATGTTTCACAACAAATTTTAATAATTCAAATGGCCAAATCAAAATGTAGATGAAGTTCAAAGTTTGAATCATCACAAATATGAAAATAAAATATTGCACAACAATCTTGATTCTTCAAATGACCATTTCTCTTTATAGGCAGAAGGACAAAGAAATCTACTTTGAATTCATGAGGAAGATACAACACAACATGGATTTTATATATAAAAACAAGTTTACAAAATAAGAAAGAAAAGTAAAACAACTAAAATCTTCAATTCCCTTGAAGTTCCTTTGAGTCTCTTTCTCTATTTATAATAGCACTCATATCTCTTTTAAAAATGTAAGAAAGAAGAAATCTCTCACTTTCCCTCTCCTCTTACAACTCTTAGAGACAATTGCCACACTCTCCCACACTTTGCTTCTCACGCCCCACTCACTCACACTCTCTAAAACCCACGACACACATAATTCTGACATAAAAAACACTCTTTTAAAATGTAGGGATGAATTTCCTAAGAGTATTCATATAAACCTTTCAAAATCCATCCAAATTCAAAGAATTTGTGAAAATAACTGTCCCTGGCGCCTAAACTCCGAAATCTGGTGCCTAGGCACCATCTTCTTTGGATTTTGGTGCTTAGGCACTAGTTCTAGCACTTAGATGCCTGTTCAATTTTTTGGAGACACTGCTTTTGACTCAAAATTTTGTAATTTTTGCATCCTTTAAGTTTCAAATGACTAGACTTAGTATATCTGCAATAAAATATGAAAATATTTTTCTTTAAATTGCAATATCACCAAATATAAGCCTTAAATACATATGAAAATTGAATATTTTTTTGGTGTAACATAAACATGTTCTAGAAAATTATGAAGTCAAATTAGTAGAGTTAGATTTGGATGAAGAGAAATTTATAGACTCTATGGAGGAATCATCTCTTTTGGTTGAAGATAAATACAAAATAGCCAGGGAGAGGTTTGAAATACTTGATACAACTGAAAATTGTAAACCTTTGATCCCTTCTATCGAGGAACCACTTGAACTTGAATGAAAGATGCTTCTAAAGTATTTAAAGTATGCTTACTTAGGGAAGTAATTTACATTACTGGTTATCATATCCTCAAATTTGACTAATTCTTAAGTGGAAAAATTGATGAATATTTTGAGGGTTTTTTAAGAAAGCTTTTGGATGGACCTTAGTAGATAAAGGATGATAAGTCTTTCAATATGTATACATAGGATCCTGCTGGAAGATAGTCATAAACCCCAGGTAGATCCTCAGAGGTGATTAAACTTTATTATGAAGGAATTCATCAAGAAAGAAATATTGAAGTGGCTTGATGCAGGATATATCTATCCCATTTTAGATTGCGCCTAAGTTAGCCCTATATACAGTGTACCTAAAAAGTGGGGAGTGAAAGTTGTAGCAGATGAACATAATGAATTGATCCCTACTTGATCTATCCCTAGGTGGCGTATATGTATTGATTATAGAAACTTAAATTTTGTCACCCGAAAAGATCACTTTCCTTTCCTTTTTTGAATCAAATGTCGAATTGGTTGGCTGGTCATCCATATTTTTGATTTCTAAATGGATATTCTGGTTATCATCAGATCCTTATAGGTCTTGAGGAATAGGATAAGACAATAATCATAAGTCCATATGAGACTTTCACTTTTTGAAGAATGCCCTTTGGGTTATTGATACACCTAAAATTTATAGTATTTTATACACATTTTTATGCTTATTTTGAGATATTTCGCTTTAATGAAAAGATTTGTGTGTTTTTATTTAAAGTACAATAAAATGGATGAAAAATACTAAAAGCAGTGAAAAAGGTTCAAATTTGGAGCAAAAATGATGAAGGTGCAAAAATGAACTTAGGCGCCTAAGTGTCAGTTATTCAAAGAAAGCCCTGCCTAAGCTCCAGGTACCCCTCTCTTAAGCACTAGAAGTAGTTATTTGTTGATTTATTGAATTTTAACGAATTTTTCAAGAGGTGTTTGAAGCAACCTCGATAAAAATGTGGGAAATTATCCATGGACATGAAAATTCATTCAATTGGCTTTTGAAAGGAGGAACTTCTAGAAGATTTATTGAATAGAGACACATTTTGAAGAGACACCAAGATACCTTTTGGATTTTTATAAAAATGACTTGGATCATCAAAGAAAAGAGGCCAGTCATTAGACATCCGCAGTCACCATTCATCTTAGTAATCACCTCCGCCGTGGACAACTTTCTTTATATTTTGAGTGTTAGTTTGTATTGTGAGTAAAGGAAAAGAATTCAAAGGAACTTCAAGATATTTGGTGGAGAGGATTTGAGATAAGTGATTATCTTTGTAACTACATTTGATTTTTATTTAGATTTCTTGTTTGTGTTCATGATTTCTAATTTTAAACTCATGTGTAGTTGTGTTTTCTCCATATATTCTGAGTAGTTTTTATTATCTTTTTCCTTAAAATGATAAGTGATTAAGTATTTAAAGGAAGTTATGTGAAGTATGAGACTTCAATGTTGAAGAAACTTGTGATGATTTGAAATCTTGTACTTCATTTACTTCTTGATTTGACCAATTAAGATGTTAATACCTATTGTGAGAACATGTAAGAACTGAGATGGTATTGTCTCAGTAAACAAATGGTTAGAATCACATATTGATTTTATGGATGAGAATGTAGTTCATGGGGTTCAGTGCAAATAAATAGGGAAATAAACTTTTCAAGGGTGTATAATTAGAGGACTTTTGTGTGATAGACTAAATCCCTCAATTTGATATATATTTTTAAGTTTTGATACGAGATGTTAATCCCCAAGTGGAGGGAGAAGAGGAAACTCTAATGTGAGAGACAGTATCTTCCCTTCCTAACCGGTCTTCAAGACTATTCAAACTATAGATTAGCCAAGGCTCTTTATAGAATCTCTAGTAAGAGTAAAGAATATTATTGCTCCTATTTGACACAACACATATAACATACCTCCACAACGGAATTTCTATACTTATTATTGATTCATGCTAAGGAAAAAAAATATTTTACTTATACTACCGTCATCTTACAATTAAATAGTTAAATTAATTAGTTGTTTACTTTATTTTCATAAACAAAAAATTACCAAAAAGAATAAAATTTTCATTCCTATTATAACACATTGAGTTCAAGTAAGAATAGTTTGCTAAGTAGATTTTTGTTATCTAAACTTTCTAGCTTCCTAAAGTGCATATTGCCAAGTTTCTCTATGGGTTCGATATTTGGGGCATAATAAAAAATTTATACATTACTTGATAATGATACTTATACTTACATAGTATCCCATATTTAAATATTATAACTATATTCTTTTTTGCTTCATAGTTGAAAATTTACCTAGCTTTTGCGTTGGATCAAGTTTTTGGCGCTGTTGCAAAGTAGGAATCACTGTTAAGGAAATTAAGCATATAATTGCATACATCGCATTTTACATTTATATAGAAAGTCGGGATCAAATTTTTGGTGCCATTGTTGGGGAAAAGAAGGAAAATTATAAATTATTAAAAAAAAGAGTTTTTAGGAAGAAGAAATTTTATTTTTACAAAGTCTTAGTTAGATTTTAAGATTTATTATAGGAATATTGTAGTGTGTTTTTATTTTTTATTTTTATTTTCATTTTTATTTTATGTGTTTTATAGTAATGTATGCATTGTTCATGTTCCATAGGACTTGTGCCTTACGATTCTAAATTAGAAAGAACTATTAGAAAAATTAAAAAAATTAAAATTATAGAAAAATTTTAAGAAATGACAAATCAAAACAATCAAAATGTTGAAGAGTTTAGACTTCTAAGAGATTATGCAAACTCTGCAGTGGATGAAATTTATTGTTGTACTAAAAAACCAGCTGTAGTGTCTAATTCATTTGAGCTTAAACCTGCTATTATCCAAATGATATCAAATAATAAGTTTAGGGGAGTAGGAACTGAAGACCCAAATTTACATCTTGCCAATTTTATAGAATTGTGTGCTACATTTAAATATGATGGTGTATTAGATGATGCTATAAGACTTATATTATTTTCTTTCTTACTAAGGGATAAATCTAAGATATTGTTACATCCGTTATCACCTGGATCTATTAGAACTTGGGGTGGTTTAGCGCGGAAATACCTTGATAAATATTTTTCACCATAAAAAACTGCAGATCTTAGAAATGATTTTACATTTATAAAAAACTGCGAAGGTTAGTAATTGTAGACCTACTTACTCTCCAGTTTTTAATAGTAATCCACAATTTAAGGATAAGAAGTTGCTTATAAATAAAGTTGTGTTACAAATTGGAAATCAATTATAATGTCAATGAGCTATAATTAGAAATATTGAGAATCAATTGGGACAAATAACAAATTTATTAAGTAATAGATTCCATAGAACACTTCCTAGTAATACAGAAGTAAATCTAAAAGACCAGAATAAAGAGCAAGTAAAAGCCGTTCAACTTAAAAGTGAAAGAGAATTAGAAGGCTGGGTTTAGAATAAGACTGAAGTTAAGAGAGAAAATATTGAAGAACCAAAAGAGGATGCTACGAAAGGTTTAAAGAGACTTATTTTTCACTTAAAGTTGACTTGGAAAAACCACCACCTCCATTTCCTCAAAGGCTCTGATTAAAAAAGTTGGATAAGCAATTTTCAAAATTGATGGAAATTTTAAGAAGCTTACAATTAATATTTCATTTGCTGAAGCTCTAGAACAAATACCAAGTTATGTGAAGTTTATGAACGATATTCTTAATAGAAAAAGGAAGTTCAAAGATAATGAAACTGCTACACTTAGTGAGGAGTGCAGTGCTATAATTCAGAAAAAGCTTCCTGAAAAGCTTAAAGACCCTGGTAGCTTTACAATTTCATGTGCAATAGGAGACATATTTTATGGGAAAGCTTTATGTGATTTAGGTGCAAGCAACAACCTTATGTAATTATCAATATTTAAGAGATTGGGATTAAGAGAAATAACCCTACTACTGTAACTCTGCAGTTAACAGATTGTTTAATAACCTATCTTAAAGGAGTTATAGAAGATGTCCTAGTGAAAGTGTATCAATTTTACTTTCCTGTTGATTTAATTGTACTAGATATGGATGAAGATAAGGAGATACCTATCATTTTGGGGAGACCTTTCAAAGCCACAGGAAGAGCAATGATAGATGTACAGAAAAGAGAATTAACAATGCACTTCAATGATCAAATAGTTACTTTTAATATTTCCAAATCAACAAAATCTCTACAAAGGTAAAGATGATGAATGTTATAGAATGAATGTGAAAAGATATTCAAGTGAATATCATTTCAAAACAACTTATAGAGAAATCTGAAATGAAAGAGTTGGAACACGAGCAAGAAGAGGAATTAGATCAACATGAAGATTTTTATAAGGAAGATTCAAATTATGTTCGAGAAAGTTTTAAAGTCTTGTACACGACAGAAAAAGATAAATCTTTTTATCCATCAATTGAAAATCCTCCTGAGCTTGAGTTGAAGTTACTTCTTGAACATTTGAAGTATGTATTTTTAGGTGATTTCTCTACATTACCTGTTATAATTTTCTCAAAATTAACTACAAAAGAAGAAGAGAGTTTGATGAAAACTTTAAAAAGTTACAAGAAAGCCTTTGGATGAACAATTGCTGATATAAAAGAAATCAGTCTTTCAATTTATATGCATAGAATTCATATGGAGGAGAACTACAAACCCATGGCTAATTCTCAAAGAAGATTAAATCCTATCATAAAAGAAGTTGTCAAGAAAGAATTTTTAAAGTGGTTGGATGCTGGAATTCTCTACCCTATTTTAGATAGTGCACGGGTTAGCCTGATTCACTGATACCAACAATACAAGTCACAAAATGACAAATATGCTTTGATTATAGAAAATTAAATCTCTCCAATCGGGAAGATCATTTTTCATTACCCTTTCTAGATCAAATGTTGGATAGACTAGCTAGACATAAATACTTTTGTTTTCTGGATGGATGTACTGTTATCACCAAGTACAAGTAGCTCCTAAGGATCAAGAGAAAACAAATTTAATAGTCCTTATGGTTCATTTGCTTTTAAAAGAATGCCCTTTGGTTTATGTAATGCACATGTTACATTTCAAAGATGTATGATGACTATTTTTTGCGATTTAATTGCAAAAGGTACTGAGGTTTTTATGGATGATTTTTCAGTGTTTAGAAATTCATTTGAATCATGTTTAAAACATTTATCAAAATTTCATAAGCATCGTGAAGAAACAAATTCAGTCCTTAGTTGGAAAAAATTTCAATTTATGGTAGCAGGAAGAATAGTTTTAGGAGATCAACTTTCAGAAAATGGTATGAAAGTAGACCCTGCAAAAATTCAAGTGATCGCTAATTTACCTTACCCATCAAGTGTGAAGGAAATTAGAAGTTTTTTTAGGACATGATGGACTCTACAGGCGATATTTTAAAGACTTTTCAAAATTTGTTAAGCCTCAATGTCATTTACTTGAAAAAGATGTAATTTTTAATTTTGATAAATATTGCCTAAAAAATTTTGAATTACTAAAAGATACTTTAGTCACTACACTAAGTATTATTTCATTTGATTGAGGAAAACCTTTTGAATTGTTGTGTGATGCTAGTCATTATGCTATTGGAGCTGTTTTAGGACAAAAGCATGATAAGATTTTCAAGGTTATCTACTATGCTACTAGAACTCTTAATGAAGCTCAAATTACATATACCATAACTGAGAAATAGTTCTTAGTAGTAGTATATGCTTTTGATAAATTTAGATCATACTTAATTGGAACTAAATGCATTGTGCATACAGATCATTATACTATTAAGTATTTAATGAAAAAGAAGGATGCAAAACCAAGACTTATAAGATGGATTCTTCTTTTACAAGAATTTGACTTTAAAATAGTAGATAGAAAGGGAGTTAAGAATCAAATTGTTGATCATCTGTCCAGGCTTGATTATGAAAAATCACTCAAATTTGAAAAAGAAATTGATGAACATTTTCTAGATTAAAAATTGTTCAATGTTAATGTGTGGCGTGTTCCATGGTATGCAGACATTGTGAACTTCATTGTTAGTGATATTATACCATATGGAATGACATACCAACAGAAGGGGAAACTTTTATCTGTTGCTAAGAATTATTTTAAGGATGACACATTTTTATATAAGAAAGGAAAGGATCTAATTATTTGAAGATGTGTAGCTTTAGAAGAAACTTATGAAATTATAGAAAATGTCCTAATTCTAATTTTGGGGGACATTTTGGTGTTGATAAAACAACATAAAAAATTTTATAATCTGGATTTTATTGGTCTACAATCATTAGAGATTTTAACGCTTATATCAAAACTTGTGGTCGATGTTAACAAGTAGGCATATTTCAAGGAGAAATGAGATGCCCTTCAATTATATGTTAGAAGTTGAGATATTTGATATTTTGAGATTAGATTTCATGGGACCATTTATACCATCTTTTGAAAATTTATATATATTGTTAGCAGTAGATTATGTATCCAAATCGATAAAAGTTGTTTCTTTACCTCGATGTGATGCTTAAAGTGTTGCAAATTTTTTAAGAACAAACATATTTTATAGATTTAGGATGCACTTAGTCCAAATGAATTTACAAAAATCAACTCAATGAGTTCCGTAGTTTCATTTAGACCATGAGAAATCTCGTTAACAACCGTAGGTTACCTCCTTCGAAGGATTCCTGATCATATAATAGAGATGTTTTAATTTAGTTGCATTTTTTGTTTTGTTGTTTTGTTTATTATTAAATTTTGAGTTGTCTTATATTTTGATTGTTGTGGCGGTGGATTTTATCTTGTTTTGATTTCTTAATTATAGTTTTGGTTTTAGTTTTGTGGTCATCCCAAAAGTTTCAGCATTGACATGTAGGGTGACTGTTTACCTCACTTTTAGTCAAGGTTTAGTTTTCCTCTTTAGTAGCCTATGGTCTAGCCATAAGACTTTCCTGTTGATTATTCCTAGAAAACTAGAAGAGGAACCCTCATCATTAGAAATTCTACACTCCTCTTTGCTCAACTTGAAGTTCCACATATTGGTCCTAACCTCTAGCAATTAGTAGGTATGGTCAATATGCGGGAACTCAAGGTGAGTTCCTATAGGACTAAGACACTCACTTTCACTCACTTGCACTCATTATCAACTATAATTACTCACAACCCTAAACCCAAAATTGTTAACTTTGATCTCTTGATCCTTTGGGAGACTCATGTAGTTGCTCCCCTAAACTCACTGGCCCTAGGCTAGGGGTTTAGCTAATACCAGTACATATTCGTCCATAGCTCATCTGTGGTGGTTAGCTTCCCAATTCTACCAAAAATATCCAATTTGATCTTTTACTCCTAAACCTACCCAAATTACCTAAACACCCCCAAATCCCAAATTTGGCCAAAATCCTCAAATTCATTCAAAATACCCAAACTTGTTCAAAATTCATTTCAAATCTTTTGAAAATACCCAAGCTACCCAAAATTTCAAATTTACCAAAATACCCCCAAAATTGCCAAAATTACAAAATACCCTTGGCACCCCAAACCTTCCCAAACCATCCAAAATCACTCCAAATGTCTCCAAAACCCACTTGGACCCCTCAATTGGACACATTTTGACCAATTTGATAATTTTTGACCAAAACCCCTAAATTGTCTTTAAGGGTCCAATTTCCCCAAATTTACCTCAAATGTCCATCAAGTTGGTCCTAATTTCCCCCAATTGTAATCCTAGACTCAAATTCACCTTCCATGTGACCAATTTAAACCAAATATAAGCTCAATTGGCCCATTCTTTGAGCCCAATTTTGATCTAAGTCAAACCCCCAATTTTGGTCCTATGGCCTAATCCCACCAAATTGAACCCCATGGCCTTCTCAATTGGTCTCAATTTGAATCCTAAACTCTTTGTAACATTCATACACATCAATATTGACCTTAAATTGGCCTTGGTGAGGCCTCAATTTTAGTTAATTTCAACCCAAATCCAAAAATTCCCAAATTTGCCCCAAATCTGCTGTCTTCAAGTTCCACCAAATTAATTGCCCTAACCCAGAAATTGGAACCCAATTTATGTTGAAAAACTATTCATGATGTTTCGTTAGACCATTTTCAACAATCAATTTGGACTTAGCCCAAGCCTAGCCCAACCTAGGCCCAAGTCTAGCCCAACATACCCAAATTGACCAAAATTCCAAAATCCTTCAAATTGAACCCCCAATAGAACTCAAAATCATTCCAATCCTTCACAAAAAATCTTCATTACAATCATCTATACAATATTAGTCAATCAATTGAGCTCAAAGTCATGGCTAGCCTAACCCAAACCCAACTTTTAGCCATTAACTCATCCAGCAAAATTGGCCTAACCACCCTAAAGTCACCAAATTTATGACTCCACAGCCACTAAGCTCCTCATAAGGACCAGGCTAAACCCCTTTAGACCAGCCATGGCATGCTATGGACAAATGGATCCCCAAATTAAGAGATTTATGCCCATTTATGGGCCCTAACCAAAAATCTTCCCCATCATCACTTGCCGTTGAGGGTTAATTATAATTAACCCTCCTATTGGCTCACCTGACCTCTTGACCACCTCCCCTGGCTCTGCCAGCTGGGCTAGTGGCCGGAAAACACTAGAACTGAGAGCTTTAAGCTCAAATTCAAACCTAAACTTACCCATCTGAGCTGGTTAATTCTAATTGGCTTGAGCACTTCAAAACCCTCCACCTAAGCAATATTTTCCACCCCCCAATTGGCCCTGGCAGCCAACCTAAGCCATTTTTATTTAAACCTCACATTCATGGCCAAGTGAAGAGAGCTGAAAATTTTCTAAGGAAACTCTGTCAAATTGCTTCCAAAAACTCCCTAGGACCCCCTTAGTTCAGGCGACCATTTTCCCCCTCTGGTTCCCTCTGTAAGAGTTCAATTCTGAGCTCAAAGTTTCAGTCAAAGCCAGGATATATTTCCCCATAGCTCTACACTAAACTAAACCTCAATTAATTGAGCACACACCATCCCCACAGTGAGAGGAGTTGATCCCCCACAGAAGCCTCTTCTCAAACAACCTCTAGTATAGACTTCAATCAACACCTAAAATCAAGATTGGTCAAAATCATACTTAGACCATTCGCCAAGGCTTGCGACTTCATCTAGAGGTTTTTTGGGACCAATCAAAGCCACCATAACCATCTGATTGAGGCCTCCCCTCTCAGACAAAGACATTGAACTCTAACCCTAAACAAGCTTGTTTCGATTCTCCATATGTATTTACAGTATTTCATACAGTATAATCCATATAAATAGGTTCGTCTTGAGTATATGAAGGTTTAGGAACGAACCCATGCAATTTGGTTGAGTATAGGCCAAGATATTAAGGTTTTAGTGTGAATGGCTCACGAGTTAGATCACTTGGGGACGATAATGGTGAGCCGTCCAATCTCGTGTGTATCCAATGGACGAAGGAGATCAAATCGAACAGATCGATGGTGCATAAAGTGTGGTCCGCGTGGAGTCTACGTGGCTAGCGGTTTCAAATGGCAGAGCGACGCGTGGAGCCTTCAGAGCTTCCTAGGATTCAGTCAGCGCCACGCGGATAAGTAGAAAAATAAGGATTTTTGAATTATTTTAAATGCTTAAACTTCAAAATTCCATATCTTTCTCCACGAAAATCATAAAAATAAAAGAAAAATACCCTTTTGCTTAGCGAATAAAGGAGAATAATTTGGATTAAAAATAAAACTTATTTTTTCACTCCCTGATTTTTAATTAATTAAATACCATCTATAGTATTTTAATTCTCCATGACTTAATAACATTTCACCATGGCTTGGAATTTTGAGGGTTTGATGTCTTCTCATTTTTCCAAGGTCAAAGGGCATCTTTATGCTTCTAACCCTAATTTTCAATCTATGGTGACCATTTTGGCTTATTTTAATTATATAAATCAAAATATCACTTGGAAAATTATGAGAATAATTTTAGTAGATTTCCTGTGGTCAGAGACATCTAGGAAAAATATTTTGATGCTTTGAATCATGTTGTGAATTTTTATACATAGTTAAATGTAAATACCTTGTGTTAATTTTTGTAAATTAAATACATATAAAAAATTAACAAAATCAACTCCTCATTGCTCATAAAGATCATGTTTACCTACTGTAAAAATACCAAAATTTGACTTAGTCTGGTCACTAAAATGGATTTCTTAAGGAAACCTTGCTTTTTGTATGAAAATAATTATATTAAATTAAATATGCTTAGAAAAATTATGAAAACTATTTTTTTTGAATTCCTTGTGATTAAGGGCATTTTATAAAAATAAAACCCATTTTTGTGAAAATACTTCATTTTTCAAATATATTTTGAATTAAAAATAATTAAAATAATTAAAAATTTAGAAAACACAAAAAATGGTTCAAAATGAGTGGAAATGTCCTCTAATCACTTAGAATTCATTAGGAAAATTTTCCTATTTTTTTCTAAATTAAAAATAAATTTTAAAGAGTTAAAAGTGAATTTTTCATATTTTCTCACTAAAATAATTATAGTAAATAAATTAAAAATAAAAAAAATACAAAATTTGATTCTATAAGTTTTATAAACTCAGAGGAGTCTAATAAAAATATGAAAAATATTTTTTGTAATTAAAATACTATTTTTTTATTCAAATAAATCATGAAAATTGATCTAAAATTAAATAATAAAAATAGAAATTTGATTCAAAAAATCATGAAATTTTGTCTAAGTGTTTCTCTGACCTTAGGAAACCTCTAATAAATTTTTTCATATATATAAAATTTTTTTTGGATAATTAAATAAAGTAACTTTTGCAATTCCTATTTTCTAAATTTAAATAATTATTTAAATTAAATCAAATTTTGAGAGGTCCACATATCCTCCTCTAATATTTTAATTACCTTAGGGGTATAACACTTTAAATCCTCAAAGTCATTTGAGTTGTGTTTCAAGAGTTATGAGGTGAAGTCCCCCAAATGTAAGGTAGTCATTTTGGACTTTGGCGCCTTAATCAAAATTTAGGGTTAACCATAGATAAATGGGTAACTTTGATCCTAATAAACATGTTTGGATAATTGAAATACAATGTGATTATAAGGTAGAGACTCACCCACCACCTTTGCACAACATCAACAGATAATAATCTCCCCTAATCTTCATGAGTAGAAGTCGACAAATATCAAAAGTTTCTTGAGTGAGAGGCTTAAGCTAAAAGGATGATAATTTACTTTTCTTAAGCCCAAAATTGGTGATAATGTGAGCTTTAAATTAAAAGACACATCACTTAAACTAAAATCTTAACCTTCACCAAATTCCCCATCATGATTACTAAGGGCTTGGTAGTGACCTAGACTCAATATCTAAGCTCAATCGATTTGATTTAAAAGATAATTGGGTTGATAATCAATATCTTTAAACACTCCAACTCCAACTTTACTTGTGGGCACCACAATCTTAGATAACTCAAACTTGCCTTAGGGGCACTCACTTACATAACTCTTAAATGAAACATTAATTGATTAATTAAATACACTATCTTTAGGATAATTAAATTATTAAGTTTCACCGAGCAACGGTGTAGTCACACTTCAACCTCAGGTGATTGATGGAACAATATGATAAGTTCAAAATGAACTCAAAATAATTCATGAGAGCCTCAAAGTAGTTCAGGGTTATATCCCGAGCACTTTGGAATCTTTTGGATGTTTTAAAGGACAAATTGAACTTATTGTGTTTTGTCCTAAAATCATCTACTAGGATCTTCCAAGATTCAACTAAATCATAACGTGGGATTTGGTAGCTAAACCTTCATCTACTCATGCAATTTAAATTCCTTGCAACATTAGATACATGTCTTGATAGTACTGACCTTTCAAGAGGTGGAAACGAGAAGACTCGTCAGTTACACTTTTACAGTTTATAGTACTGTTTTATCTTTTACTTTCCGTACTATAATTTCATGCTTACAAACTTGCATGTTAAACAACGATGTCACCCTACATGAAAACCAAAACTGTTAGGATAACCGTAAAACTAAAGCCAAATTAAAATAAATCAAGATAAAATTTACCGCCACAACATTCAAATATAGAACAACTCAAAATTTAATCACAAACATCACAAAAATCACAACTACCACTAAATTAAGACGTCTTTATTAGATGATCGGTAATCCCTCGGAGGAGGTAAGCTATGTTTGCTAACAAGGCTTCCCACGGTCAAAATGAAAGTGTAGAACACATTAAATTGAGTTTAGTAAATTCATTTGGACTAAGTAAATCCAATAGAAAATAATGGTAGTGGAACGAGGAAACCATAGGATCCTAACCGGTGTCGCTCTAATCAACTTTAACGTGCCTCATAATATTTAAAGAACTACAGCCATAGGGTCGTCTGATTTGATACCATAACTCGACACACTAAAAAACTCAAACTTGTCAGGGTAAGGAGCTTGGAGCTAGCACTGTGGGCAACACGACCATCTTCAACGTTAAAAGATGTCTTCCCTAACTAAACCAATTTCCTTTCTTAGAATTAAGCAACCAAGCCATAGGATTTTGAGGTTGTCTGCTTATGCAACATAAATCCTCACCGCATCTTTAGGCCTTTGTATAGCTCTACTGTACAATCTAAGCCCTAACTTGTCTTTTTGTCACGACTTAAACCCTCACGTCTTCCAGGCTATTTGTGTGTTCATTTCACACAAATGTAAGCCCTAACAAATAAAATTGGCAGAATGAAACACTCAAATAAATATCTCCTCAAAACTAAAGCTAAACAATAGGATAGACAGGGAAGTCACCGAGGTTCTTCTTCGGATCTGTGACATTCCCTAGCTCTTCCTTCTTTGGATTCTACAATAAATGTTCCAAATTTGAGCCATTCCCATTTCACGCCTTGTTTGTCTGATCTCGTTGAAAAGTCTTATCCTTTTGACCTCTCTGAAGATAATATTTTCCTGATTTTTATCGTTTCTTAGATAACTTCGGTTATTTAAGATTTAATTCATTATAGAGACTTGCCTTTATGGGAAGTTTGTCCGAACCTAAATTAATATAAACCCTATTTAATTCTTTATATTAGATAGGGGAACTTATCGGCAAATAAAACGGTTTCACAGACCAAACATACGTCATATATTTTTTAGTTTATTTGATCGAGCTTCATCCTCAAATCTTGTATTTATCCTTTTGGATAGATATAGAGTTTGAGGTATAGTANTGGGATTTTGATTCAAGCGGTCGATAGCTTCCAACGGACAACTCCACAATCTAAAATAGTGCCGACAGTGACCTTGTTATTTAACATGCAAGTCTATAAGCAGGAAATAAGAGGTACAGAAAGGTAAGTAAAAGTAAATTGTAATGCAATAACCTAAAAGCGCACCTGTCGATTCTTGTCGTTCCTCCACCTGAAACAATAGCTTTTGCAACATGTATATAATTTTGCAAGAATTTTAAATTGCAAGAGTAGATGAAGGTGTATCTATCATACCCCAAAATTATGACTAATTGAGTCTCAAAAGATCTTAGTGGATGATTTTAGAATGAAATATAACAAGTTCAATTTGTCCTTCAAAATGTCCAAGAGATTTCAAAGTGTTTGGGGAATGACCCTGAACTGCTTTAAAGATCTCTTGAAACATTTGAGTTCATTTTAAACTTATCATACTGTTCTATTAATCATCTCAGCCTACTGCTCGGTGAAACTTGACATCTTAATCATCTCAAGGATATGATACTCAATTAATCAGTTGATATTTCACTTAGAAGTTACGTGGGTGAATGCCTCTAGGGCAAGTTTGGGATATTAAAGATTTTGATGCCCAAAGTTAAAGCACGGCTTGCAGTTTTTAAGGGTTTCTATCATCAATCATATTATCCTTCTAAATCCCATCAAATGAATTTAAATATCAAGACTAGATCACTACCAAACCTTTAACAATTTCCGTGGGACAAAGTGACAATCATTAAGATTTTAAATTTAAGTGGTACATATTCTTATTGAAAGATCTTATCATCCAATTTTGGGCTTAAAATAAGTGAATTATCATCCTCATAACTTAAGCCCATAATTTGAGAATCATTTGATTTTGATTAACTTCCAAGTCTTAAAAATTTAGAAAATTATAATTTTATTCTTTTGATGGAAAGGTGGCAAGTTGATTTCTATCTTTTAACCCATTATGTTTGAATCATTCAAACATATCCACTAGGATCAAAATTACCCATTTTCCCTTTATTTAATCCTAAATTTTAATTAAAGCACAAAAATCTAAAATTATCATTTTGCCCTTTGGGCCCTTCAGCTCATAACTCATTGAGAATTTTAGAATACCCTAACAATGGGGAAATTAAAACACCAAAGGAGAGAATGTGGTTTTTCTGATTTTTTTTAATTTAAAAATTATTTTAATGCAAAAATAAGGATTTCTTAATGGAAATTCAATAATTTAACCTAAACAAAAGTTCTATCCTTAAGAAAATTTTTAGAGGTTCACCTAGGTTAGAGGATCACTTGGAAAAATTTTCATGATTTTTAAAGGTTTAATTTAATTATTAGAATAATTTGTTTGTTTAGAATATTAATTAAATATAAAATATCATTTAAGTGGAAAATTAAATTTTATATTTTCCATAAATCTCTCTAAGGTCAAGGATCCCAGAGAACTAAATTTCATATTTTCATAATTTATATCTTAATTATTGGAATTATTTTATTGAAAAATTAAGAAAATTTTACTTTAACCTTTAAAATTAATTTAAGTCTTCAAAAATCAATATCTTCACTTAAAAAGTTAGGAAAATTATTCTAATTGCTCCCATATGATTGGGAGACCAAATGCAACATTTTGGTAAATTTTAATACTTTTCTGATTTTTTTAATTTTTAATTAATTTTTATTTATTTAAACATTTAAAATAGCTTAAAAATGAAAATTTTACTTTAATTCCAATTTTCTTTTTCTTAGATTCCTCTAGCCATAGAGAACTCCCAAAACTAATTTGGTGATATTTTGAGTTGTATTTTAGTTATTATATTATTTTAATGCTAATTTGCTTCAAATTTCTATGGGGAGTTATTATAACATTTATTATAGTGGAGAATGTTTTTTATACCATTTACTTTTATATTTTGTTCAATTTAATTATATTTTATTTTTTGGGTTTAATGACAATTAGGGTTATTTTTACTTAGTTAAACCAAGTTTGTATTTTTCCTAAGGTCATGTGATTAGAGTGAACCTACCAAAATTTGTCTCATAATTTTTGAAGTGATATTTTAATTTATGTGATTAATTTAAGCCAAACCAACCATCTAAGCTTGAAAATTAGGGTTAGAAGCACAGAGATGCTTTCTAACCTTGAAAAAATCAGAGGACATTTCCTCAGCCATGAGGATGAAGCCTTAAAAATCTCAAGCCATGAGGATCTGCCATAGAGGCTATTTAATTAATTAAAAATAAAAGAGTAAACAAATAATTTTTATTTTGGTCCACCTTTGTCTCCTCTATTCACTGAGCAAAAGAGTTTTTTTAATTTAATTTTATGACCTTTCTATGAAAAGTTATAGATTTTTAAAGTTCTAGTATTTAAATACTTCAGAAAATAGCCTATTTTTCTACTTATCCACATGGCACCACCTCATCCTCGTCTGCGTCAAGCTTCTCACGCGGCGCTCCACCATTTGACATTACCAGCCATGTAGCTGCCTCGTTAGCCTGCTGTATAGTTCCATCCATCTGCCCGGAGCCATCATGATATTCCATTGCGTAAACACGGAAATGGACGACATCCATTCATTATCCCCGATTAACTTAACCTGTGAACCATTAAACTTCAAACCTTAAAATCTCGTTTGATACTCAACCAAATCAAGTGCGGTTTCTTCCTACACCTTCATCTACTCAAGATGAGCACATTCATATGGTTTATACGGTATGAAATACAGTAAATACATATGACAAATTAATTTAAGCTTGGTTTAGAGAGAGAGTTCAATACCTTTATCTGAGAGGGGAGGCCTCAATCAGATGGTTGTAACAGCTTCAAATGGGTCCAACAAACCTTCAGATGAAGTCCTAGACTGTGGTGAATTGCCTAGGTACAATTTTGACCAAGGCCGATTTCAGGTGTTAGTCTAGAGCTAGGTTAGAGGATCTTTGTGATGGGGCTTTTGTGGGGGATCTTTTTCTTTAACTTTAGGGATGGTGTGGGTGAAGTTAATTTGGATTTGGTGGAGTTTTGAGAGGTGTCTTATTTTGGTGGGCTTAAATTTTGGCTTAGAAATTGACTCCGTTCAGTGGACAAGAGAGCTAGAAAATGGTTGGGTTAAGCTCAGAAAGTCTTAGAGAAGCTTTGGGAACAATTTGGCAGAGTCTCCTTAAGGAATTTGAACCTCTCTTTCTTTCTCCATGGAGGGTGGTGTTTATATCGAGGAGTCCATGGTGGCTGCCATGGCTGGCTAAGGTGGCTGGGAGGCTGCTTAGGTGGAGAGAAGAAGTGCTCAAGTGTCCAATTTGGTTGGGACACATCATGTGGGTTCAATTTTGAATTTTAGCCAAGATTTATCTCTTGGGTTTGGGTTTTGTGACATCCAAGGTGGCCGGTCAGCCAGGGTCAGGTCACCATCCCACTGAGGATGATCAGTGGTGGGCAAATGTAAAACCGATTGGGTTTGTGCATGGGTAGAGGTGATTAATTGAAATGGAAAGGGGTTTGGGTAAACTTGGGTTTAGGTTAGGTTTAGCTTCATGAAGATGGCTTGGGTGACTCCCCATGGCTGACCAAAGTCAGGTGAGCAAGCTGAAATGGTGTGGATAGGTCTCTATCAAAAAGATTTGGGTAAGCATGGTTTAGAGTGTGTCATTATAATGTTTAAAACTTTTTAAGCAGGCTTGAAAGTGGCTCCTCCTTTTTCCATTAATATCTTGGTGAGGTGGGAAAGGCTCATATGGCTCACCTATGGCATGAGGATGGCTTCTTGGCTTGTTCTTGGCTTGGTCAACTTGCATGAAAAGGGATTTTTGGATTTATGGGGTATTTTTGTGGAGTTTTTCATAAGGCTAGATTTGGAATAATTTGATGATGGATTTAAATCTTAGGGAAAGATTTTGATTAATGGATGATGAGGTAAAGTTTATCATGTGGGCTTTTGGGTAAATTTTGGGCTTTTTGAATGACTTAAGGGCTTGGGCTTTTAAAACTAGGGATGGACTTGGGGTTGAGTTTGGGTTGGATTTGGATTAAAATTTGGGTCAATTGAATGTTTAATTTTGTGTAAGGAGATTTCAAGAAAAGTTTTTAAAATAATTCAAGTGATTTTAAATTGAATTGGAATGCCAATTTGGAGGAATTTGGACATAGGGTCAATTTTGAGATTTTGGGTTAGACTTGGGTTTGGGTTAGGCTAGAGGTTGGCTATGGCCCAATTGATGGTTCAATTTGGTACTCAATATTGTCCCAAAGAGTTTTGGATAGAAATTTAGTGGAAATTTTGGGGTTATGATTTAATTTAGTTGAATTTGGGAACATGACTAATTTTGGGCAAAATTTGGGGTTTTTGTTCAAGTTGATTTTAAGTGAAATTGAGGCTTGAACAAGGTCAATTGAAGGTTCAATTTGATGTGAGGAGATGTTGTAAAGAGTTTATCATGTAAAATTGGGGCAATTGGCTAGATTTGGCAGTTTAATTGAGTGAGATTTTTATTTTGGGTCCAATTGGGGCTTTTTGATTTGGGTTGAAATATGATTGAAATGTGGGTAAAATGTGCTTTGGATTTACTTTCAATTGGTATTAGGGTTGTTGAATTTTTTTTTGGAATTGAAATTGGGCAATCTTGGGGTCAATTTGTTTGACATTGGGGTGAATTGGAGTAACTGAGCCTTTAAAGACAATTTGGGGATTTTGGCCAAAATAGATCAAATTGGTCAAACTGGGTTCATGGGAGTGGTAAAAAATGATTTTTGGGGCAATTGAGATGATTTTAGAATTTTTGGGAATTTTATTGAATTTTTAGAAATTTTGGGTCATGAGGTTCATTTTGGTAATTTTAGGAGTATTTTGGGAATTTTAGAATTTTGGTAAATTTTTGTCAATTGGGTAGTGGGGAGCAATTGGAAATGATTTTTGGTGAAAATTGGGCAATTTAATTAATTTTGAGAATTTTGGCAAAAATTAGGGTTGTAGGGGTATTTTGGTAATTTTGAGGAAAGTTTGGGCTAGAGTGGGTAGGTAAGCCATGAAGCCATTTCCAAGAAATGAGAACCATATGAGGATTCATTTTGGATGTTCAATATCCTGATCCTAACCCTCTTAGCCAACGGCTACAGTTTTGGGTCAACCCATAAGAGCTTTCCAAACAGAGTTGGGAGACCAAATCAAGTGCTAGTGGTCTTAGGGTTTAGGAGGCGTGAAAAAGTGTAGTGAGTGCAAGCTAGCCTTATCAAGACCAGAACACCCAAGGTTAGTCCAAAGGCTTGAACATCCCATGGGGACTCTCCTTGAGCTCCCTCAGATTGACCCCACCTATTAAGTGCTAGAAGTGACGACCAATATGTGGAACTTCAAGTTGAGCAAAGAAGAGTTTAGAATATCTAATGGTGAGGGTTCCTTTTCTACTCCTCTAGGAATAGTTAAAAGGAAAGTCCTATGGCTAGACCCTAGGCTAATAAAGAGGAAAGACTAGACCTCAACCAAAACTAAGATTAACAAATGGACCCCCAATAGATGTGGTGTGCCGGGCAAACACACCGAACATATTGTCATTGACCGAAGAGATCAAAAAAACCATCACAGAAGTCTAAACCAGCATGCTTAGAATAGAGAGTAAAATTGAGTGACAATTGTTTCTGCTAGGGAATTAAAAAGTGAAATTTTTTATTGAAATCGAGGATTCAGAACTCTTGCCAGGGATTAAAAAGAAAAGAATTCCGAAAACGACCATCAGGAAAAGAAGAATGATGATCACGGTGAAGATTCAATTTCAATTTGATTGTTAGAAAACTTTGATTTTGCTTTCAATAGTTTCGGGGTATGGGAATCAAAATTTAGGTACTGATCCCGAAAATAGATTCAAAATTTAGGTACCGACCTCGAAAAGGGAATCCAAAATTTTTGTATTGACCTTGAGATGGGAATTGAAATTTAAGTATCAATCCCAAAAAAAGAATCAAAATTTAGGTACCGACCTTGAAAGAAGGGAATCAAAATTTAGGTACTTACCCCGAGATGGGAATTGAAATTAAAGTATCTATCCCAGAAAGAGAATTGAAATTTAGATACCGACCTCATAATTTAGGTATTGACCCTAAGATTGGAATATAAATTAAAGTATCAATCCTACAATGAGAATAGGAATTTAGGTACTGGCCTTAAAAGAAGGGAATTAAAATATAAGTACCAATCAATCCCCGAGATGGGACTTGAAACTTAAGTATCAATCCAAGAAAAAGAATCAAAATTTAGTTACCGACCTCGAAAGAAGGGAACCAGAATTTAGTTACTGACCTCGAGATGTGAATTAAAATTTAGGTATCAATCCCAGAAAGAGAATTTGAATTTAGGTACCACCCTCAAAAGTAGGGAATCAAAATTTAGTTACTGACCCCGAGATGGGAGTTAAAATTTAGGTATCAATCTCAAAAAGAGAATCGAAATTTAGGTACCAACCTCAAAAGAGAGGAATCAGAATTTAAGTATTGACCCTGAGATGGGAGTTGAAATTTAGGTATCAACCCTAGAAAGAGAATTAGAATTAGGTACAAGCCTCGAAAGAAGTGAATCAGAATTTAGGTACTAACCTCGAGATGTGAATTGAAATTTAAGTATCGATTCCGAGAAGAGAATCAAAATTTAGGTACCGACCTCAAATGAAGGGAATCAGAATTTAGGTACTGAGCTCGAGATGGGAATTGAAATTTAAGTTTCAATCCCAGAAAGAGAATTGGAATTTAGGTATCGACCTTGAAAGAAGGGAATCAGAATTTAGGTACTGACCCCAAGATGGGAATTAAAATTTTGGTATCAATACCGGAAAGAGAATCATAATTTAGGTACCAACCTCGAAAGAAGGGAATCAGAATTTAGGTACTGACCCCGTGAATTTCTTGAGTGTGGAAAATTTTCTTGGATAGGAAGGGGGAAAATATAGGGAATTTAAAGGAATCATACGACTTTGCGACGATCCTGAAATTTTATGGATTTGAAAAATTTCTCGGAAAGAAGGCGGAAAATATTGGAAATTTAAAGGAATCAGATGACCTTGTACTGACCCTAGAATTTCATGGATGCAGAAATTTTTTCGGAAGGAAGGTGAAAATTTAGAGAACTTAAAAGAATCAAACGACCTTGCACCGACCCTAGAATTTCATGGATGTGAAAAATTTCTCTGAAGGAAGGCGAGAAATGATGGGAATTTAAAGTAATCATATTACCTTGCACCGACCCTGAAATTTCATGGATGCAGAAAATTTCTCGGAAGGAAGACAAAAAATATAAGGAATTTAAAGGAATCAGACGACCTTGCACCGACCCTGGAATTTCATTTGAAATGTTGTGATAGGGAGGGCTCCTAAAGTAACGCGATATCAGATGTAGCATCCTTAACCTCTAAAATGTTGTGGGAATTAGAATTTAGGTACTGACCCTGAGTTCTGAGTTTGACTAGATTTTGTGAAGATATAGAGATTTTGAAATGCTGAGATTTCGTGAAGATATAGAGATTTTAGAATGTTGAGATTTTGTAAGGATATAGAGATTTTAGAATGTTGAGATTTTGTGAAGATATATAGATTTCCGAATGTTGAGACTTCATAAGGATTGTGACAAATTTGTGCAGACAAAGACATTCGTGTTGTGCAACTGAGGAGTGAGGAACCTCACATTTAAGAAGAACAAACTCACCAAGTATATCATTTTCTTTTCTTGTTGTCTTTATCACTTTTAATTATTAAAGTATATCTTCAAAATTAAATTTTTGTTGGTTGATTTTCAAAAACAAGTTTAAATTTTAATATCAGATATTCGTTGTATTGTTCTTTGTTCATTATAATTCAGAAACAACGTATGGTTCCACGGTTACTTGTCAATTGCAAAAAAAGGGCAATATGAAAAACATGTTGAAACCTGAAAGAATTTTCATTAATCTGCTTCAAATAGGTGTTACAGACAGAATACATGTTGAAATATCAAAGGTGACAACATGCTGAATATATCTGAAACATCATATTATAATTACCCAATATATTTGTATAGTGACTCCATTAGAAATTGAAAGTAAGTTAGTGAGATGCAATGAGTTAAATGAAGAATTGTCCTCATTAATTATGTGTGTTTGTGTTTGTGTTACATTTTATATAAGAAGAACATTTTTATATTCTTATGTTGATACCTAATATGCTAGTAGGATTTTATTTAGTTAATTTCATTCTGGCATGTTTAGTTTAGATTTACTTTCTACTACATGTTTTCTATCCTGATAAATAACTGCAGATGTTTGTGATAGACATTTGAGGTAGAATTTCTAAATTATTTTTCTTCCTACTTATCTTTTTTGGACAAATGCTATATATTTTAAATACCAAGTTTAGGGGTAGGACGAAAAATAGATTTTAAAGCTAATATACTTCCTTTTAGTTTAATATTATTGCAAGCATATTTTAGGCTAGATTTACTTTCTCCTGCAGTCATTTTATCCTGATTATGAAAGTATACAAATTTGATAGGATGTTGTAGTAGCTAGTAGCTTCAATTACTTTTTCATTCTGCTTCATTTTATTGAATTAAGTGTAAAATAATTAAAAAGACATGTTTGGGGGAAAAGAAAATTTTCTTTTGAAAAGAAGTAAACTAAATTTTATTTGTTCTCAATTAATTATAATTTTAAAATTAATTTAAAATGACCATGGAATTGGAGTTTAACTTTAACTGACTATATTTATGTTTGTAAATATTATGATAAATTTAAGTAAAAGTTTTTATAATAAAGATTAATTCTAAAGTTAAAGATATTTGGTATGAAATGATAAGATTTTGTATTTCTATTTCAAGTAAAGGAAATTATATTTTTGAAGTATTAAGAATTTTAGAGTTTCATGTAAGAAGAAACAAATCAAACTTTATGAAAAATCATAAACTAATATGAATTTATAAAGTGAAGATAGGTAAGGAGTTTTGACTTTGAGAAAAGAATAGTGAAGTTCAAAATTATGAAAAGGCTATCCAAATAAAGTAAACCTCAATTGAAATAAAAAAGAGGAAAAAAAGGAGAAAAAGAAAAGAAAAATGAGTGAGGAGAAGCTTGAGGAGATGCATAATAAAAAATTAGCTTCACTTGAATCAACTTAAGAAAAAACTTTATTACATTTTTCAAACTTGTATTAGAGTATTAGTAGCATTACTAGTAAAGTTTTCAAGAAGTTCTTTTTCATATGAGTGTTCTAAGTTTCCTTAATATGACAAATTGCAATTCTTCTTGAAATGAATAGAGATAATAAATCTTAAATTTGATTACTAAGTACTTTTAGACTTAGAGTTTGAATCTACGTTATTAAAGGTTTTTCTTAAATTTTACTATTTTATTTATTAAACAAAAGTATAAAATTTTATAATTTAATCTATATCATAAGTCATATTTTTATGTAGTAAAAGGGTTACTTAAAGAAAAGTAACATTTAGGTTTGGGGGATTTTGATACGTCTAAAAAGGTTCAATTTTTCATATGTTGTTAATGCCTATATTTGGTAATTTTTAATGATATTACACTTTAAAGGAATGTATTTTCATATTTTTTATTCCAGGGACAAGAAATGAGTTTTGGATAAAAAGAAGCAAAAACGATGTAAATTGGAGCAAAAACAAGCAAGAAACAAAATTCTATCCTGACACATTTTGATGTCTTTTTATGCTTAATCTCTTTTACACTTCTCACACTTTTTTAAATGAATTTATACTTTGAAGGAAGGTTGTTTTTATGCTTATTTTGTAGGTCTATCTGTTAGAAATGCAACGCGATTGAAACGGGACGAAACGGAGCTAAAACGGAGCTAAATGAAACAAAATGGTGGAGTTGCGCAGACAGTGCCAGAACCAGCGCCGGCAGCGCCATAGTGCAGATAGTGACGACAAAATGGATCCAACAGCGCATAAAATGGCATCGACAGTGCCCGGGATGGTTTGGATGCAATGCTGGGCGAATTTCTAGACGATTCGAAGTATTTGGACGCTTTTTGGAGGGTTGCTTGAGGCATCTCTGGGAAATTCATCCCTTTACTATAATAGAAATGCCTTTATGTCAGAAAAAGTGGTGTGTGTGAGTGGAAAAATGAGAAGAATGTTTAGAGATTTTAGAATAGGAGCATAAATGAAGATTTATACCTTTTTGAAGAGATTGGTGAGAGAATTTTGAGAGAATATGCAAGGGAATGTTCTAGCATTGCATGGATCAGCGGGAGACTTTGTGGGAGAGATTTTTATCTTTCCTTCAAGGGGAAAAAGCTAATTATTGTATTCTTCATTATCTTATGATTTTGTAAACACTTATCTAGTGGATTTGCTTTGATGAAGTGAAGTTTTTCATTGTGTTTTCTTCATGCTTTGTGATGTGTTTTTCTTACTCTTTCTTCCTATTAGGAAATAGTGGCATGAGAGAATTATGTCATTATTTTTCATTTACATCTCTTTTACAATGAGTGGGATTCATGTTTAGGATTTTGGGATGCATGTTAGAAGAAGTTTTAATTATAAATGTGATGATTTTTACTTGCACTTCATTTACATTACAATAAATGTCTGTTGTAGTGTTAAAATTCGTTGTAATTGCATTAAGACCCGAGAGAGCGGTGTAATTCTCAACAAAGTGGAACCACATTTGATTTCATGAAAAAGTATTTCATTCATGGAATTAAGTGCAAATAAATATGAAAATATATATTGTTGGGCATAGAATTGGAGATTTTAGGGTGACAGACTAAAATCCCTCAATTCGGTCTGAGTGTTTAAAAACTAAAGTGAGAGTTAGCCTTCAGGGGAAGGGAAGTGGGAGCTCTGGAGTGGGAGCCAATATCCTTCTAGCCTAGCCACAGATTTAAAGACTAAACATGATGTTAGACAATGATTTTCTATAACACTAAATTTAAAATTGCTTTTATTTGACACATACAACATTTAATGTTTCTTACTCCTTGACATTATCCAATTTGCTACATAAGAAGAGTAGTTTTTAACATCTTAAAAATCCCTAAACCAATTCATTCAGAAAGGGTTATCTTTAGAATCAACATTTGTATTAAGGAATAGTTATTATCAGTACATTAAACATTTGCATTTAGGAGTAGTTGCTAGATAAAACACTATTTTAATTGACATTCCAATTTAAGGTCTGATAGTAGTAGACTAGAACTTTGGCTAAGGACCTCTTACCTTGCTTCCCCATGGGATCGATAAACGGGACTCCGTTAGAGCTCTATATTACTTGAGTGATACATATACTTGTGTTTATATCATTGTGACTATATAGAATATATAAAATTAAGCATATAAAAAGGTCACATCAGCCTGTTAAGGCAGGGATCAGACTGATCTTCATTACGAAGGAGTCGGGAATGTTGAGAGATTCTTATCACTTAATAGAATTGTGGACGAACAATGACGTAGAATATGAAGATTTGATAACTTAACCGTAGTCAACAATCTTAATGGGAATAATAAATATTAACATATATGGTGAATCTCAGTTCATCATCAATTTAGTTGTCGGATGATATAAAATTGTAAAACTTAAACTAGAACAGTTGCTTTGTTATACGATGAAGTTAATGAAGTAGATTCCCGACCTGACAATTTATAGAATTTTAATAGGAGAGAATGCTCTATCAGATGCTTTAAATAAGCTTGCCAAAGAATTCTCAAGTTTATAGAAGGGTTCTATTGATATACTGATACAAGAGCATCAAGTTCTTTCACAAATTGAAATGGAAAACTCCAACAAATTGGGAAACAAAGAAATAGAATCTGCATTTGCTGAAGCTACAAAAGGTTGGCGTCAATCGTTCATTGAAGATATGTAAATATGAAAGCAACATGTTGATATATCAGCAACATATCAGATAAAGAAAAGAGTATTGTCATACGCCTTAGTAGATGATGTTTTGTACAGGAGATCTTTCGACCATATGTGGCTACGGTGTCTGAATAGATTAAAAGCTCAATAAATCATTAAAGAAGTGCATTCAGAACATTGTGTTGCTCACCGGTTCAAACTGAAAATGAAAAGTGAGAAATCCAGATACTATTGTACTATTGAATGATAATGATGATCGACTGCATGAAGACCGTAAGAAATAGTCATTAATGAGAGATATATAGAGTGATTCTACATTAACCTACGAATATGTTGCATCCAAAAATTACGTCAAGTCCATTCAAGTGTTGGCGAGCAGATATCGTAAGTCCCATAGATGAAAAGGTGTCAGTTTGCTTTTTTGTTACTGATTATTTCTCGAAATGGACAGAAGTTGTACTATTCTGTAATTTTTCAAAAATCAAATCTTTTAATAGTATGATGTAACACGATGAATTATTTCAGATAATGATACTGCTTTTAAAAATACAAAAATCCATAATTTTATTAAAAAGCATGACACATAGATTGGTGTTATTTTATAATATACTATCCAATGCAAATGGTCAAGCATAAGCTTTCAATAGGACCCTTGATACTGAAGAAGACGCTTGAAAATAATAAGAAATAGTTGTACGATCAATAGATAAAAGCCTTAATGGGCCTAAATAACAACTTACAAAACTCAAGCACAATCCCCACCATATGCTCTTGTGTATGGCTATGAGGCTTTATTAAGTGTCTAATATCCCATCAGAATTTAGAGCTTTATCAAGCAAATATGATACAAGCCCACTATAAACTTGTTCAACCAAGGACTTTCAAGATCGGTGACTTAGTTCTTATTCTTAAAAGACTTATTCTTGCACACCGTAAAATAAAAGATAAATTCGAGCTGACATGGGAAAGAATGATCGTGTTTAAAAAATTTTACTGTTGAGGTTTTTACCAACTGGTGGATTGCCAAGAGAAAAGACCCATGTTTCCAGTGAACATATCATACAGGAAGAAATCTTAAACAATGTGATGTTCTTGATAACGAATTTTAGCAATGAAATATTATTCTTTTAATCACCGATGTCGTGATTGTCTGCAAACCGGTCCAAAATCAAATTATAATAAAAATGATGAAATAAAATGAAACTTTCACCAATTTTAACAAAATTCATGTTTTAAATTGTTTTTGATCATTCTTAGAGCTTAGTATTATACCATTCATTCCGATTTATCATTATCTCTTAATAAATCTCAAATTTTTTTAGTAAAATACAATTGATCAAAATTAAACACGAAAATAATCATTATAATATTTTGAAATATATTCAACTTAGCACAAATACTTTTTCTTATATTTTTGCAAGAAAATGACTAGCAAGAGGTTGATTTTTAACTTTAAAAATGACATAAATCTCGTGTTAGACCATTGATACACCTAAAATATATAGTATTCTTAGACACATTTTTATACCTATTTTTGAGATATTATGCTTTAATAGAAGGTATTTTTTTGTTTTTCTTGCAGATACAAGTAAAAATGGAAAAAAATGCTTAAAGGAGTGAAAAAGGATAAAATTTGGAGCAAAAAAGAGAAAAATTGTGCAAAAGAGTTTTGGCTCCTAAGCGCCAGATACGGTGCTTAAGTGATTGTTAAAAAGAGAAGGCCACGCCTAAGCGCCGAGATCCCGCGCTTAAGCGCTAGTGGTAGTTACTAGATAAGTAAAATTGATTTTCACAAATTTTGAAGAGGTTTTTGAGACACCTATTGGCTTAATAGGTGGTTGTAACCACCATGGACAAAAATTATCATGAAAGGATTCTTCCCTTAGGTAAATACATTGAATCAAGACACATTTTGAAAAGAACCCAAGGCACCTCTTGGAAAACTATAAAAGAAAGAAGAGCGGACTTAGAAAAGTGTCCTGAAAATATTGGCAAGTTTTGAAAGTTTTTCTCTGGGGAGTTAGTTCGAAAAGATTTTTAGGAACCACTTTTTATTTACTTTATCCTTTTTGTTATTTTGTTTTGAGTGGTTGTAAAAGAGAAAAGATTAAAAGGAACTTTAAGAGATTGGTTGAGGACTTGAGATAAGTTTTTACCTTTTTGTTTTAGACCTACTTTTGGTTTTAATTAAGACTTATTGTTGGTTTGACAATGATTTCTTCTTTTAAACTAAAGATTTTGGTTTTAATCGAGACTTGTTGTTGGTTTGACAATGATTTCTTCTTTTAAACTAAAGTGAGGTTTTGTTTTCTTCATGGAATCTGAGTAGTTTTCATTATCTTTCTTCTTAAAATGATAAGTAATTAAGTTTTAGATGGAAGTTGTGGAGAGTATTGATCTTTAATGTGGAAGAAGTTGTGATGATTTAAATCCATGCACTTCATTTACTTCTTGATTTAGCCAATCCAGATGTTAAAATTTGTTGTGAGAACATGTAAGAACCGGGTTGGTATTGTCTCGGTCAACAATTAGAAAGAATCACAACAGGTTGTATGAATGAGGATATGATTGAGTGCAAATAAATAGGGAAATATTCATTGATGGGTGTAGAGTTAGAGGACTTTGAAGTAATAAGTTAAAGCCCTCAACTTGGTTTATTTTTTTAGGTTATGATACGAGAATGTTAGCCCTCAGGTGGAGGGAATCGAGGGAACTCTAGAATGAGAGCTAGTATCTTCCCAGCCTAACCGATCTTCAGAACTATTCAAACTTTAAATTAGCCAATATTCTTTATAGAATCTGTAGTAAGGGAAAAAAATATTATTGCTCATATTTGACACAACACAATTTGCATGCTTCCAACAACAGAATTCCTATACTTATTACTGATTCATGATAAGAAGAAGATATTTTCATATTAAGTACTTTTCTTCTACAAAAACTTTAGTTATCTTTTTAAATTGTTACTATTTCGTTAAAATATCAAAAATATCAAAAACATTTAAATTTTAAATTCCTACAAAAAACATTTTTAGTTTAAGTAATTTTCTTTTTAAAAGTAGAAAAACTTTATAAAAAATGCATATTGCATAATCTTCCCTGTGGGTTCGATATTCACGTCTTAATCAAAAAGTCTTATATTACTTGATAACGATACATATACTAGTGTAGTTATCCAATATAAATATATATAAATTAAAAAGTTAAATTCTTATTTTTCTTCAGGATCAAGTTTTTGGTTTTGTTACAAAATAAGGAAATATAAGTGAAAAATACCATCGGAACTATTGTTATACTGTGCATAAGCATTAGGTTCGGGGATTAAGTTTTTGGCGCCGATGTCGGGGAAGAAAACTAAGTAAATTTCTTTTTTTAGAAAGTTTGATTTAAACTTTAAATAATGTATCTCGTTTTGTATGTTTTATTTTATTTTGTTTTATTTTATGTTAGTGTATGTGTAGTTCAGGTTCTGAAGGACTGGTGTCCTACGATTCTGAATTAGAATGAACTATTAGAAAAATCAGAAAAACCAAAAAAACATCTTGAAAAATCCAAAAAAATTACAGAAATGATAAACCAAAATAATCAAAATGCTGAAATTTATCAAGCGATTTTACCTTTAAGAGACTATGCTAACCCTACTGTAGATGAACTTCATTGTAGTATTCAAAAATCTATTGTAGTGGTTAATTCATTTGAGCTTAAACGTGCCATTATCTAAATGGTATCAAATAATTAGTTTGGGGATCACCAACTAATGATCCAAATTTACATCTTACCAATTTTCTAGAATTGTGTACTACATTTAAATATGATGGTGTTTCAGATGATGTCATAAGACTTAGGTTATTTCCTTTCTCACTGAGGGATAAAGCTAAGATGTGGTTGAATTCATTAGCACTTGGATCTATCAAAACTTGGGGTGATTTAACACAAAAATTCCTTCCTAAAAAGTTTCCAACATTAAAAACTGTGAAGCTTAGAAATGATATTACATCTTTTAATCAATTTTAAGGGGAATCTATTTATGAAGCATGAGAACGATTTAAAGAACTCTTAAGAAAGTGTCCATACCATGCTATACCAGCTTGGTTAATAATTCAAACCTTTTATAATGGATTAATTTGTTCTCTTAGATTTATTATCGATGCCGCAGTTGGTGGTCCATTGATGTCAAAACCATTTCATGACACTTAGGCTTTAATTGAAGAGATGTCTACCAATAATTTTCAATGGCCTTCTGAGAGGTAAATCCTAAGAATGTTGTTAACATTCACAAAACTGATGCATTTACTATATTAGAAAATCAAGTTGCTGCAATTTCAAGGAAGTAAGACAATTTTAGAATGAATTTTTCTCAACAAATTTCCATGATTAAAAAGAATTCATTAGGTCAAATGGTAGATTCTCAAGCATCATTAAAAACTTTGAATGTCACAAGCAAATTAACCCATATTCCAATTATTATAACCCAAGTTGGAAGAACCATCCCAACTTTAACTGGAATAATAATTTGGGTCGTAATAATCAGCAATGGGGGAACAACCAAGTAAACCCAATGAGAAACTGGAAAAACCAAGGGAATAATAATTATAGATCTACTTATCCTCCAGGTTTTAACATTAATACACAATTTAAGGATAAGAAGTTGTCGATAGAAGAAGTGATGTTACAAATGGGTAATTAGCTACAAAGTCAAGGAGCTACAATCAGAAATATTAAGAATCAACTTGGACAAATCGCAAGTTCATTAAGTAATAGAACCCAAGGAACACTTCCTAGTAATATTGAATCAAATCGAAAAGACCAGAATAAAGAACAAGTTAAAGTCGTACAACTTAGAAGTGGAAGAGAGTTGGAAGGTAGGGTTCAAAAAGAAAAAAAGAGAAGAAATTGAAGAATCAAAAGAGGACGCTCCGAAAGATTCTGAAAGACCTATTTCTCCACCGAAAATTGATTTGGAAAAACCACCACCTCCATTTCCTCAGAGATTTCGACAAAAAATGTTGGATAAGCAATTTTCAAAATTTTTGGAAATATTTAAGAAGCTTACAATCAATATTCCATTTTTTGAAGCTTTAGAACAAATGCCAAGCTATGTAAAGTTTATGAAGGATATTGTCAACAGAAAAAGGAAGTTTGAAGATAATGAGACTGTTGCACTTAGTGAGGAGTGTTGTTCAATAATTCAGAAGAAACTTACTAAAAATGTTAAAGATCCTAGTAGCTTTACAATTCCATGTGCAATAGGAGACAGATTTTATGGGAAAGCTTTATGTGTTTTAGGTGCAAGCATTAACCTTATGTCATTATCAATATTTAAAAGATTGGGATTATGAGAAATAACCCCTACTTCTATAACTCTACAGTTAGCAGATCGTTCAATAACGTATCCTAAAGGAGTTATAGTAAAAGTGGATCAATTTATCTTACTTATTGATTTCATTGTGCTAGATATGGAGGAAGATAAAGAGATACCTATCATTTTGGGGAGACCTTTCTATTGTGCTAGATATGGAGGAAGATAAAAAGATACCTATCATTTTGGGGAGACCTTTCCTAGCTACCGGAAGGGCAATGATAGATGTGCAGAAAGGGGAATTAACAATGCAGGTCAATGATCAAACTGTTACTATAAACATTTCAAAATTAATGAAATACCCTGCAAAAGGTAAAGATGATGAAAGCTATAGAATGGATGTTATAAGATATCTGAGCGAATGCCATTTCTAGACTACTTATGAAGAAAAATCCAAAAGAAAAGATTTGGAACACGAGCAAGAAGAGGAATTAGATCAATTTGTAAACCTTTTTAAGGAAGATTCAAGTCATGTTCAAGAAAGTTTTGAAATTTTGGACACGATAGAAAAAGATAAATTATTTTATCCATTTATTGAAAAACCTCCAGAACTTGAGTTGAAATTACTTCCTGAACTTTTAAAATATGCCTTTTTAGGAGATTCCTCTACTTTACCTATTATAATTTCCTTGAAGTTAACAAAGGAAGAAGCAGAAAAACTGATGAAAATTCTGAAAAATTTTAAGAAAGCCTTCAGTTGGACAATTGTTGATATTAAAGGAATCAATCCTTCAATTGTATGCATAGAATTAATCTGGAAGAAAACTGCAAACCCATGGTTGATCCACAAAGGAGATTAAATCCTGTTATGAAAGAGGCTGTTAAGAAAGAAATTTTAAAGTGGTTAGATGCTAGAATTAACCACTCTATTTCAGATAGTGCATGGGTTAATCCAATTCACTGTGTTCCTAAGAAAGGAGGAGTAACTATAACTGTAAATGAGCATAATGAGTTAATACCAACTAGACAAGTTACAGGGTGGCGAATATGCATTGATTATAGAAAATTAAACCTTTCCACTAGGAAAGATCATTTTACACTACCCTTTCTAGATCAAATGCTGGATAGACTAGTTAGGCATAAATACTTTTGTTTTCTGGATGGATATACCGGTTATCACTAAATTCAAATATATCTTGAGGATCAAGAGAAAATAACATTTACCAGTTCTTATGGTACTTTTGCTTTTAGAAGAATGCCCTTTGGTTTATGTAATTCTCTTGCTACATTTCTATGATGGCAATTTTTTGTGATTTAATTGAAAAATGGATTGAAGTCTTTATGGATGACTTTTTAGTGTTTGGAACTTCATTTGATTCATGTTTAGAACATTTATCTAAAATTTTTAAGCGCTGTGAAGAAATAAATTTAGTCCTTAACTGGAAAAAATGTCAATTTATGGTAGCAGGAGGAATTATATTAGGTCATCAAATATCAGAAAATGATATGGAAGTAGATCCTGCTAAAATTCAAGTGATCACCAATTTACCTTATCCAACAAACGTAAGAGAAATTAGGAGTTTTTTAGGACATGTTGGATCACACAAGCGATATATTAATGACTTTTCTAAGATTGCTAAGCCTTTATGCCATTTACTAGAGAAAGATACAATTTTCAATTTTGATGAGGAATACTTAAAAGTTTTTAAATTATTAAAAGAAAAATTGATTATGTATATGAAGTTATATTAGGGAAGTAAAATTTGATTTTAGAAATGAGTAAGAAAATTTAGTTAAAATTCCAAGTAAAGATGAAAAATTTTAAGTTAAAAATTTTTAGTATAGAAAATGATTAATATAAGTGACTATCTTTAGTAGGAAAATTTGTATTTTTTAGAAATTTATATAATTTACACCTTTATTTTTAATACTTAAATTTATTTTATTAAAATGATTTTCAAAACTATTATTATATTTATAAATAAAAGTTTTATATCAAGGCTTTACTTTAGGAAAGGAGAAGTGGAATTCAAAATCATTAAAGACCTATCTAGATATAGTAATCCTTGCCTGAAAAAGAAAAAGAAGAAGAAAAAGAAAAAGAAAAAGAGAAGAAAAAGAAAAGAAAAGAAAAAGAAAAGAAATGGAAAAGAAATGTAAGGGAGGAGAAGCTTAAGGATTTGTGCCTAATCAAAAATTGGTTCTACATTTGATCTTTTTAAAGTATAAGACTTGATAAAATCTTAAGCTTATAATTATAATATAATAAGTAAAATTATTTTTGATAAAACTTTTTAAGTAGATAAAAGAAAAGAACTAAAATTTAAATTTAGAGAACTTACAATATTTCTGAATTAGATAGGAACTCATATTTTCAAAGTTCTTAACATTAAAAATTTTCAAACTTTAGAGAACTAAGTTTGCCTCAATTAAAAAAATGCTTAAAGGACTGAAAAAAGATCAAATTTGGAGCAAAAAGGTGAAAAATTGTGCAAAACAATTTTGGTGTGTAAGCGCCAGATCTGGCGCTTAAGCACCGGTTAAATAGAAAAGGTCGCGCCTAAGCGCCGAGACCCCGCACTTAGGCACTAGTGGCAGTTACTAGACGAGTAAAATTGGTTTTCACAAATTTCAAGGAGGTTTTTGAAGCACCAATTGGCTTAATAGGTGGTTGTAACCACCATGGACGAAAATTATCATGAAAGGATGCGACTCTTGGGCAAATACATCGAATCAAGACACATTTTGAAGAGATCCTAAGGCACCTCTTGGAAACTTATAAAAGAAAGAAGAGAGGACATAGAAAAGAGTCCTGAAAATATTAGCAAGTTTTGAAAGTTCTTCTCAGGGGAGTTAGTTTGGAGAGATTTTTAGGAACCACTTTTTTTTACTTTATCCTTTTTATTATTTTTTTTTGAGTGATTGTAAAAGAAAAGAGATTCAAAAGAACTTCAAGAGTTTGGTGAAGGACTTGAGATAAGTTTATATTTTTGTTTTAGAATACTTTTGGTTTTAATCGAAACTTGTTGGTTTGACAATGATTTTTTTCTTTTAAACTAAAGTGTAGTTTTGTTTTCTACATGGATTCTAAGTAGTATTCTATCTTTCTTCTTAAAATGATAAATAATTAAGTTTTGGATGGAAGTTGTTTAGAGTATTGATCTTTAATGTGGAAGAAGTTGTGATGATTTTAATCCATGCACTTCATTTAATTCTTGATTTGGTCAATCCAGGTGTTAAAGTTTATTGTGAGAACATGTAAGAACCGGGCTGGTATTGTCTCAGTCAACAATTCAAAAGAATCACATGAGGTTGTATGAATGAGAATGTAGTTCATATAATCAAGTGCAAATAAATAGGGAAATATTAATTGATGGGTGTAGAGTTAGAGGACTTTAAAATGATAGGTTAAAGCCCCCAACTTGGTTTATTGTTTTAGGTTCCGATACCAGAATGTTAGCCCCCAGGTGGAGGAAATTGAGAGAACTCTACAGTGAGAGCTAGTCTCTTCCCTGCCTAGTCGGTCTTCAGAACTATTCAAATTTTAAATTAGTCAATGTTCTTTATAGCTTCTCTATTAAAGATAAAGAATATTATTGCCCCTATTTGGCACAACACAATTTGCATACTTTCATAACAAAATTCTTATACTTATTACTGATTCATGATAAGAAGAAAAATATTTTCATATTTAGTACTTTTCTTTTACAAAAATTTTAGTTATCGTTTTAAGTTGTTACTGTTTTGTTAAATATCAAAAATACCAAAAATATTGAAATTTTAAATTCCTACAAAAATTATCTTTTTAAAAATAGAAAAACTTTCTAAAAAGTGCATATTGCATAATCTTCCCTGTGGGTTTGATAGTCAAGTCTTATTCAAAAGTCTTATATTACTTGATAATGATATGTATACTTGTGTAGCATCCCAATCTAAATATATATAAATTAAGAAGTTACGTTCTTATTTTTTTTCAGGATCAAGTTTTTGGTTTTGTTACAAAATAAGGAAATAAAAGTGAAAAATACCATCAGAACTATTGTTACACTGTGCAAAAGCATTATGATCACAGATCAAATTTTTACCCTTTCTAGAGATGCTATAATGAACATTGATTAATTTAAAGTTTGAATAGTTCTGAAAATTGGTTAGGCAGGGTTTGATATTCATTTTTAGTTTATGTAATTATCTTTTTAAAAGTAGAAAAACTTTCTAAAAAGTGCATATTGCATAATCTTCACTGTGGGTTCGATATTCAAGTCTTATTCAAAAGTCTTATATCACTTGATAATGATACGTATACTTGTGTAGTATCCCAATATAAATATATATAAATTAAAAAGTTAAGTTCTTATTTTTTTTCAGGATCAAGTTTTTGGTTTTATTACAAAATAAGGAAATATAAGTGAAAAATACCATCACAACTATTGTTATACTGTGCAAAAGTATTATAATCGGAGATCAAGTTTTTACCCTTACTAGAGATGCTATAATGAACATTGGCTAATTTAAAGTTTGAATAGTTCTAAAAATTGGTTAGGCAAGGAAGATACTAGCTCTCACTCTAGAGTTTCCTCGATTCCCTCCACTTGGGGGCTAACATTCTCATATCAGAAACTAAAACAATAAACCAAGTTGGGATTAACCTGTCACTTTAAAGTCCTCTAACTCTACACCCTTCAATGAATATTTCCCTATTTATTGCACTCAATCATATGAACAACCTGTCACTTTAAAGTCCTCTAACTCTACACCCTTCAAAGATTATTTTCCTATTTATTTACACCCTGTCACTTTAAAGTCCTCTAACTCTACACCCTTCAATGAATATTTCCCTATTTATTTGCAGTCACTCACTCTAGAGTTCCCTCAATTCCCTCCACCTAAGGGCTAACATCTCGTATCATAACCTAACAATAAACTAAGTTGGGGGCTTTAACTTGTCACTTTAAAGTCCTCTAACTCTACACCCATCAATGAATATTTCTTTATTTATTTGCACTTAATCATATGAACTACATTCTCATTAATACAACCTCATGTGATTCTTTCCAATTGTTGATTGAGACAGTACCAGCTCGGTTCTTACATATTCTCACAATAAATTTTAACATCTGGATTGATCAAATTAAAGAGTAAATGAAGTGCATGGATTTAAATCATCATAACTTCTTCCACATTAAAGATTATACTCTCCACAACTTTGGAGTGCATGGATTTAAATCATCACAACTTTGTCCAACATTAAAGATCAATATTCTTTACAAGTCTGATTTAAATCATCACAACTTCTTCCATCATTGAAGATCAATACTTTCCACAACTTTCGTCCAAAACTTAATTACTTATCATTTTAAGAAGAAAGATAAAGAAAATTACTCAGAATCCATGAAGAAAACAAAACCACACTTTAGTTTAAAAAAAGAAATCATTGTTAAACCAACAACAAGTCTCAATTAAAACCATAAGTAGTCTAAAACAAAAAAATAAAAACTTATCTCAAGATCTCCACCAAACTCTTGAAGTTCCTTTAAATCTCTTCTCTTTTACAATCACCTAAAACAAAATAACAAAAAGGAGAAAGTAAATAAAAATTGGTTCCTAAAAATCTCTCCGAACTAACTCCCCAGAGAAGAACTTTCAAAACTTGCCAATATTTTCAGGACTCTTTTTTAAGTCCTCTCTTCTTTCTTTTATAGTTTTCCAACAGGTGCCTTGAAATCTCTTCAAAATGTATCTTGATTTGATGTATTTGCCCAAGAGACACATCCTGTCATGATAATTTTCGTCCATGGTGGTTTCAACTACCTATTAAGCCAATGGGTGCCTTAAAAACCACTTTAAAATTCGTGAAAATTGATTTTACTCGTCTAGTAACTCCCACTGGCGCTTAAGAGCTGGGTCTCGACGCTTAGGCGTGACCTTCTCTGTTTAACCGGCGCTTAAGCGCTGGATCTGGCGCTTAGGCGCCAAAACTCTTTTGCACAATTTTTCACCTTTTTGCTCCAAATTTAATTATTTTTCACTCTTTTTAGAAATTTTCCCATTTTTACTCGTATCTGAAAAAAAATAGAAAAATACCTTCCATTAAAGCGCAATATCTTAAAAATAGGTATAAAAATGTGTCCAAAAATACTATATATTTTAGGTGTATCAAAATCCCCCGAACTTAAAATGTTACTTGTCCTCAAGTGACACTTCAATCTTTAAAAACCAAATATGTATTATATGTATATGAGTTTCTTTAGAAGTTACTAAAATTTAGATTTAGAAATATAGTAATCCAACTTAGAAAAAATAATTAGTAAATGAGATCAACTTAAAGTTTGAAAATTTTTAATGTTAAGAACTATGAAAATATGAGTTCCTATCTAATTCAGAAATATTGTAAGCTCTCTAAATTTAGATTTTAGTTCTTTTATTTTCTCTACTTAAAAAATTTTATTAAAAAATAATTTTACTTACTATATTATATTTATAAGCTTAAGATTTTATCAAGTCTTATACTTTAAAAAGATCAAATGTAGAACCAATTTTTGATTAGACACTAATCCTCAAGCCTCTCCTCGCGTACATTTCTTTTCTTTTTCTTTTCTTTTTATTTTCTTTTCTTTTTTTTTCTTTTTTTTATTCTTCTTTTTTCAGGCAAGGATTAATATATCTAGATATGTTATTAATGATTTTGAATTCCACATCTCCTTTCCTAAAGTAAAGTCTTGATATAAAACTTTTACTTATAAATATAATAATAGTTTTGAAGATCATTTTAATAAAATAAATTTAAGTATTAAAAATAAAAGTCTAAATTATCTAAATTTCTCAAAAATAAAATTTTTCCTACTAAAGATAGTCACTTATATTAATCATTTTCTATACTAAAAATTTTTCTTCTTTACTTAAAATTTTAACTAAATTTTCTTACTCATTTCTAAAATCAAATATTACTTCCCTAAAATAACTTCATATACATAATCAAATTTTCTTTTAAAATCAAATTCACTTGTAGTTCATTTGAGAACAAATAAAATTCAAGTTTTGAAAATATTTTTCATCCCCCCAAACTTAAACTTTTAACAGATTAAGCAGTTTAGCATTAGATATATATAAGCATGAATGAAAATTTAAAAATAACATGCTAACAAGAATTTTAAGCCCTAATTATACAAGTATCAAACTAAAGACAGGAGTAAAATCTTTTTTTTTATTAAATTGTCTATATTTTATTTTATTTTAACATGTAGAGATTCAATAAACTTCTAAACAGTGGGTATAAACATAAAAGCAAACAAACACACTACTGACATCACAATCTTAACATAGAAGCAAACTTACAAACATGACAAAAGAAAAATAAAGGGTAGCAGTTTCTGAATTTCAAGTTTAAGATCTAAGCTAGCAAGATTTTCTACTTTATAACAAATATGAATTAAGTTAAATTCTAAACTAACTAAATCACAGTACTAAACACAAAACAACAGTTACTACCCTAAAATTTAAAAATAAAATATTAACTACCACAAATGTCATAATAATAAAATATAAAAGTTCAAAACGCAACAAATTCAAAAACAACACACAGATGCAAATATAGCAAGCTCATACCACATTGTTCATATCATATTACAATCATAAAATGAATCTCTCAGCTCTATTCTTCATCCTTAGAATCACAGTTATACCATTTTTCTACAAGAACATAATCAGGATATCGAGGATATGGAGGAAATTGCACTCTTGGGTCACCTCTAATCAGGCTCTCCAAAGATGGGTGGAATTTCTCTTCATAGTTACTCTTACTTCTATTATAACTATTAGTATGATCTGCAAAACGCTCTAAATTTTGTACCTTATCAGCGGTAAAATTGATATTATCCATCATCTTCTGCAATAACTCATTCTGAGTCTTGGCAGAATCGCCTCTAGATGTAGAAGCACGTGAAGTAGATGGTCTAGATGAAGATGCAGCAGACGTCTTTAATCCATAGCTCCTGGAAAATCCTCCTCTCAAGCCAAAAATCAAATGCTCAAAATAAGTCTTCACATTCACCTTCGTGATGGGCTTTATAGGTAACAGAACTTCCCCTCAACTGTCATACTTTACTCCAGCCTACTCGCATAAAGAAAATATTAAAGAAGCAAATCCCATATCTGCAGTAGTAGCAGCAGCAGCTGAACTCATGATAGTGTGATAGATCAAAACCCCTATGTTGATGGGCTTTCCCTCCTGAATACAATAATTCAACGTCGCTCTCTCTCTGGTCACTTCACTGAGATGATTGGTAGGAAGCAGACGAGCGTAAATGAAATAGTGTCAGGCCTTTGAAGCTGCACATAACTTTGAAGTTGAGAAATTTACTCTCCTCTCATTGGTAATCTTCCAAAGTCCTCTCCCAATAGTCAAGTATGAAATAATCTCGTCTAACTCTGCTTCCGTAAGACTATAATTTGCATAAAAACACAAAGTCTCCGGTGGTAAATGGTAAAACAAATTGATTACCTTCTGTAGTAAAAGGTACCAACTTCCCTTGAACCATAACTTGGTCCTCTTCAGCCTCTGGGAGGTTTGCATAAAACTCCTTTACAATAGAAATTATAGCGACAATAGAGAAATAACAGAATTGTTCCCAATGTCGGCGGACTATCAGGTCTTCCACTTCTCCACCTATGCTCTTAAAACATTGCTCCTGAATCAATTTTCGTGACTGTAGAGCATCACTATATCGATCCCGAGCTTTTGTACTGACAAATTTGCTCGAATCAAATGGGCTTTTTCCTATGCCTTTTCATTCTTGGTGTCATTCTACAAATTTGATAAATTCCAAAAATAACTTTAAAAATAATGTTTAAATCACTAAACTAAACTTCCGAAAGGACTAACTAAACTTCTCAAGCAATTTCCATAGATTTTTCTTCACTTTTCACCATGAATAATAAATTTTCAAAATCTTCCAAATGTGCTTAAATTATATGGTAAAAATCCAAAATTTTTGCATAAGAATAAAGCTCTTACCTCAAGGAACTTGGATCTAGCAAATCTCACTCGATTCCACCAAGAAATCTCCAAATTTCACTTGCCCTAGCCCTCAAAATCGCAAATTTGAGTTGGGGAAGACGATAGGAGGTGTTAAAAATGGCTTTTTCAGACCTAAAATTCACTTTTAACCGTTCGCGAAGGCTTAAGTGCGGGTAAGTAGCGCTTAGGCGCCTACCTCTCAGGTTAGCCTGTGCTTAAGCACGAGAAGTGGTGCTTAAGCGCCAATGTACAATTTTTGAAAAATTTAATTCTAAGTAAAATGCACTATTAGCTTTAGTAAACCACCCCTAAACAGTCTCATAGCACTTAAATGACTATTTTTACTTCCTATAACTCCATTCTCTCTCAAAATTCTCCATAATAATTAATTTAATTCGAGGCTAAAAATAACACAAATTTGAATAAAAACAAACTTATATTCAAGTACAAACACATTTAACACTTAGTTCTCTTTCCAAATAGTCTTGGATGAGAAAATTTTCAAACACATTTAACACTTAGTTCTCTCTCCAAATAGTCTTGGATGAGAAAATTTTCCTAAGTAAAAAACACTAAACACACATTTATAATTAAACACATAAACGACACAAACACTAAACACAAGACATATATACTAAGACACTTAAAAATATGACTTCAAACACACAATTCCTAACACTTAACTTAATGCCACTCTTCATTAGAAGGAACGAATTCTTGTCTCTTAGTAGTCTCTCCAGAAATATAGAGTTGATAAAATAGACGGTGGTGACGAGCTCTAATGCTATCATTTTTTATCCAATTTTTCTTAAGGAACATCGCCTTATCTACTTCCTCTACATAACTGGTATAGCTGAATTGCATCTTCAGTTGCCACCCAATATGTTCTAGATGAGCATGCAATTGAAGTACCTTAGTCTCTAATACAAATATAGTATTCTCTATTTTGTGTGCATGAATCTCCAATACCTTAGTCTCCAGTACAGACATGGAATTTTCAATTTTGTTGATTTTCTCTGATATCCCTTCAATACTAACAGCTAAGAAACCGTTATACATCTCCTGTGCACTTTGACTAATGAACTTCTTCCTCATGGCTTCTTCCTTATTCTTCAAATCCATCTCCCATGAAGACGTTTCTCTAAATCTCTCTCTTTCTTAGACTTTTAGGGCTAAAAATAATCTGGGGTGAAATTCCTTCACAAACCTCTTCTATTTATAGGCCTAATTCCCCCTCATAACTTCTAGGCACGACTAGAAACTGCCAAGCCATGTTTATTCCAACTAAATTACAGTTACACCTTCTAGAAATTGAAATTTGCACATGTGATTAAATTGTCGCGCTTAAGTTCCAGTGCACATTTTTGCACCAGTCAACTTAACATACAAATTCTTATTCTAACATGTCTAGGTCACTAAATAAATTCTAAAAATCATTACTGGCACATAATAAACTCAAAATTACTAACCCAAATTTCTTAATCAGACTCAAAACAACAATCAAAGTAAAAACATACAGATAACTATGGCTTGTCTCCCACAAAACACTTAATTTTACGTCGTCAGCCCGACGTAACCAGTGTTCATTCTGGTTGACCCAACATCATCCCATCATTATTTTTATGCTGATCCCCTGTATAATAAGGTTTCAGTTTATGTCCATTCACTTTAAAAATTTTCTCATAATTAGGATCTTTAATATCCACAACTCCAAAAGAATAAACTTTTATCACAACAAATGGGTCCATCAACCTGGACTTAAGTTTTCCTGGAAATAATATTAATCTTGCATTATATAGCAAAACTTGTTGCGCTGACTGAAAATTTTTAGTATAAATCTTTCGATCATGTCACATTTTCATATTTTTTTTATAAATCTTAGCACTCTCATAAGATTCATTCCTTGTCTCTTCCTCATTTAATTGCAACAACCTTTTCTCACCAGCATCTTTTAAATTATAATTGAACTCTTTAATAGTACAATATGTTTTATGCTCAAGTTTAACTGGTAAGTGACAAGCTTTCCCAAATATTAGCCTATATGGAGACATTCTTCTAGTAGTTCTCTATGCAGTCCTATAATCCCACAAAGCATAGTCAAGTTTGACTGACCAATCCATTTTTTTGGATTCACAGATTTTTTCATAATTCTTTTAATTTCCGGATTGGATAATTCAGTCAAACCACTTGTTTGAGGATGATAAGCAGTAGCAATCCTATGATTTATATGATATTTCTTTAATAACTTCTCCATAATGACGTTTCTGAAATGACTTCCCCATCTGTAATAATAACTCTCGGCATCCTAAATCTACAAAATATGTTCTTTTTCAAAAATTTTGCAACACTCTGAGCATCACATCGAGGTAAATCAACAGCTTCTATCCATTTGGATACATAGTCCACTACTAACAGAATATATAAATTTCTGAAAGATGGTATAAATGGTCCCATGAAATCTAATCCCCAAACATCAAATAATTCAACTTCTAGCATATAATTAAGGGGCATCTCATTTCCTTTAGAAATATTGCCTACTCTTTGACATCAATCACAAGTTTTGATATAATCATTAACATCTCTAAAAATTGTAGGCCAATATAATCGAGATTGTAGAATTTTTTATGTTGTTTTATCAACACTAAAATATCCCCTAAAATTAGAATTATGACATTTTTGAATAATTTCATAAGTTACTTCTAATAGTACACATCTTCAAATGATCAGATCATTTCCTTATTTATATAAATATGGGTCATCCAAAAAATAAGTCTTAGCTTCAGAAATAAATTTCCTCATTTGTTGGTATGTCATTCCATAAGGTTTAAGATCACTAACAATATAGTTCAAAATGTCAGCATACTACAGAACACGCCACTCATTTACTGTGAACAATTTTTCATCTGGAAAATGTTCATTAATTTCTTTTTCAAAATAGAGTTATTTTTCTAATTCAAGCCTGGATAAATGATCAACAATTTTATTTTCAATCCCTTTCGATCTACTATTTCAAAATCAAATTCTTGTAAAAGAAGAATCCATCTTATAAGTCTCGATTTATTATCTTTCTTTTTCATTAAGTACTTAATAGCAAAATGATATGTATGCACTATACAATGAGTTCCAATCAAATATGATATAAATTTATCAAAGACATATACTATTGCTAATAACTCTTTTTCAGTTGTTGTATAATTAATTTGAGTTTCATTAAAAATTTTACTAGCATACTAAATAACTATAAAAATTTTATCATATCTTTATCCTAAAACAACTCCAATAGCATAATCATTTGCATCACACATAAGTTCAAAAGATTTTTCCCAATATGGTAAAACTATAATTGGTGCAGTAATTAATTTTTCTTTTAAAAATTTAAAAGCTTTTAGGCATTCCTCATCAAAATTGAGAATTGCATCTTTCTCCAGTAAATGACATAAAGGCTTAGCAATCCTTAAAAAGTCTTTAATATATCGCTTGTAGAATCTAGGATGTCCTAAAAACTCTTAATTTCCCTTACATTTGTTGGATAAGGTAAATTAGCGATCACTTGAATTTTAACAGGATCTAATTCCATACCATTTTCTGATATTTAATGACCTAATACAATTCCTCCTACTACCATAAATTGGCATTTTTCCCAGTTAATGACTAAATTTGTTTCTTCACAGTTCTTAAGAACTTTAGATTAATGTTTCAAATATGAGTCAAATGAAGTTCCAAACACTGAAAAGTCATCCATAAATACTTCAATCTTTTTTTCAATTAAATCACAAAAAAATTGTCATCATACTTCTTTGAAATGCAGCGGTGGCATTACATAAACCAAAGGGCATTCTTCTAAAAGTTAAAGTACCATAAGGACTAGTAAACGTTGTTTTCTCTTGATCCCAAAGGAGATATTTGAATTTGGTGATAACCAGTTATCCATCCAGAAAACAAAAGTATTTATGCCCAACTAGTCTATCCAACATTTGATCTAGAAATGGTAGTGTAAAATAATCTTTCATAGTGGCAAGGTTTAATTTTCTATAATCAATGCATATTCGTCACCCTATAACTTGTCTAGTAGGTATTAATTCATTATGCTCATTTACAGTTACAGTTACTCCTCCTTTCTTAGGAACATAGTGAATTGGACTAACCCATGCACTATGTGAAATAAAGTGGATAATTCTAGCATATAACCACTTTAAAATTTCTTTCTTAACAACCTCTTTCATAACAGGATTTAATCTCCTTTGTGGATCAGCCCTGGGTTTGCAGTTTTCTTCCAAATTAATTCTATGCATGCAATTGAAGGATTGATTCCTTTAATATCAGCAATTATCCATCCGAAAGCTTTCTTAAAATTTTTCAGAATTTTCATCAGTTTTTTTGCTTCTTCCTTTGTTAATTTCGAGGAAATTATAACTAAGGAATCTCCTAAAAAGGCATATTTTAAATGTTCAGGAAGTAATTTCAACTCAAGTTCTGGAGTTTTTTCAATAGATGGATAAAATGATTTATCTTTTTCTATCGTATCCAAAATTTCAAAACTTTCTTAAACAAAACTTGAATCTTTCTTAAAAAGGTTTACAAATTGATCTTCTTCTTCTTGCTCGTGTTCCAAATCTTTTTCTTTGGATTTTTCTTCATAAGTAGTTTTGAAATAGCATTCGCTCAAATATCTTATAACATCCATCCTATAGCATTCATCATCTTTACCTTTTGCAGGGTATTTCATTAATCTTGAAATGTTAAAAGTAACAGTTTGATCATTGACGTGCATTGTTAATTCCCCTTTCTGCACATCTATCATTGCTCTTCTGGTAGCTAGGAACGGTCTCCCCAAAATGATAGGTATCTCTTTATCTTCTTCCATATCTAGCACAATGAAATCAACAAGAAATATAAATTGATCCACTTTCACTAGGACATCTTCTACAACTCCTTTAGGATAGAATATTTTTACGATCTGCCAACTGTAGAGTTATAGTAGTAGGGGTTATTTCTCCTAATTTCAATCTTTTAAATATTGATAATGGCATAAAGTTAATGCTTGCACCTAAATCACATAAAGCTTTCCCATAAAATGTGTCTCCTATTGCACATGGAATTGTAAAGCTACCAGTATCTTTAAGCATTTTAAGAAGTTTCTTCTGAATTATGGCACTGCACTCCTCACTAAGTGCAACAGTCTTATTATCTTCAAACTTCCTTTTTATGTTGAGAATATCCTTCATAAACTTTACATAGCTTGACATTTGTTCTAATGCTTCAGCAAATGGCATATTGAATGTAAGCTTCTTAAATATTTCCATAAATTTTGAAAATTGCTTATCCAACTTCTGTTGTCGAAGTTTTTGAGGAAATGGAGGTGGTAGTTTTCTAAATCAATTTTTGGCAGAGAAATAGGTCTTATAAGAATCTTTCGGTGCGTCTTATTTTGATTCTTCAATTTCTTTTTGAACCCTACCTTCCAACTCTCTTCCGATTCTAAGTTGTACGATTTTAACTTGTTCTTTATTCTGGTCTTTTGGATTTGATTCAGTATTACAATGAAGTGTTTCTTGGGATCTATTACTTAATGAACTTGCGATTTGCCCAAAATTGATTCTCAATATTTCTAATTGTAGCTCCTTGACTTTGTAATAGATTACTCATTTATAACACCACTTCTTCTATAGACAACTTATCCTTAAATTATGTATTACTGTTCAAACCTGGAGGATAAGTAGATCTATAATTATTGTTCCCTTGGTTGTTGCAGTTTCCTAATGGGTTTACGTAGTTGTTCCCCCATTTCTAATTATTACCACCCGAATTGTTATTCCAGTTAAAGTTGGGATGGTTCTTCCAACCTAGGTTATAATAATTGGAATATGGGTTATTTTGCTTATTATTTATGGCATTCAAAGTTTCTAACGATGCTTAAGAATCTACCGTTTGGCCTAATGAATTCTCTTCAATCATGATTCAAAGTTTCTAATGATATTTGAGAATCTACCATTTGACATAATGAATTCTCTTCAATCATGAAAATTGATGAGAAAAATTCATTCTAAATTGGTCTAACTTCCTTGAAATTGCAGCAACTTGATTTGCTAATATAGTAAATGCATCAGTTTCATGAATGTTAGCAACATTCTTAGAATTTACCCTCTCAGAAGGCCACTGAAAATTATTGGCAGCCATCTCTTCAAATAAAGTCTAAGTGTCATGAAATGGTTTTCACATTAATGACCACCAGCTTCGATAATTGATCTAAGAGATCCAACTAATCCATTATAAAAAGTTTGAATTATTAACCAATCTCGGATAATAGATCTAAGAGAACCAATTAATCCATTATAAAAGGTTTGAATTATTAACCAATCTGGTCTAGCATGGTATGAACACTTTTTTAAGAGTTCTTTAAATCGTTCCCATGCTTCATAAATAGATTCCCCTTAAAATTGATTAAAAGATGTAATATCATTTCTAAGCTTCACAGTTTTTAATGGTGGAAAATATTTAGCAAGGAATTTTTGTGTTAAATCACCCCAAGTTCCGATAGATCTATGTGCTGATGAGTTCAACCACATCTTAGCTTTATCCCTCAGTGAGAAAGAAAATAACCTAAGTCTTATGGCATCATATGAAACACCATCGTATTTAAATGTAGCACAAATTTCTAGAAAATTGGTAACATGTAAATTTGGATATTCAAATGGTGATCCCCAAACTGATTATTTGATACAATTTAGATAATGACAGGTTTAAGCTCAAATGAATTAGCCACTACAGTAGGTTTTTGAATACTGCAATGAAGTTCATCTACAATTGGGTTGGCATAATCTCTTAAAGGTCTAAACTCTTGATAAATTTCAGCATTTCGATTATTTTGATTTGTCATTTCTGTAATTTTTTTGGATTTTTAATTTTTTTAGTTTTTCTGATTTTTCTAATAGTTCTTTCTAATTCAGAATCGTAGGACTCCAGTCCTTCAGAACCTGAACTACGCATACACTAACATAAAATAAAACAAAATAAAATAAAACATACAAAATGAGATACAATATTTGAGGTTTAAATAAGACTTTCTAAAAATAGAAATTTACTTAGTTTTCTTCCCCGACATCGGCGCAAAAACCTTGATCCCCGAACCTAATGCTTATGCACAGTATAACAATGGTTTTAATGGTATTTTTCACTTATATTTCCTTATTTTGCAATAAAACCAAAAACTTGATCCTGAAGACAAATAAGAATTGAACTTTTTAATTTATATATATTTATATTGAGAAACTACACAAGTATATGTATCGTTATCAAGTAATATAAGACTTTTTGATTAAGATGTGAATATCGAACCCACAAGGAAGATTATGCAATATGCACTTTTATAAAGTTTTTCTATTTTTAAAAGGATAATTACTTAAACTAAATATGATTTTTGTAGGAATTTAAAATTTAAATGTTTTTGATATTTTTGATATTTTAACGAAATAGTAATAACTTAAAAAGATAACTAAAGTTTTTGTAGAAGAAAAGTACTTAATATGAAAATATATTTATTCTTATCATAAATCAGTAATAAGTATAAGAATTCTGTTGTGGAAGTATATAAATTGTGTGTGTTAAATAGAAGAAATAATAATTTTTACCCTTTCTAGAGATGCTATAAAGAATATTGGCTAATTTAAAGTTTTAAAAGTTCTGAAGACTGACTAGGCAAGGAAGATACTAANATAGGAAAGTCCTATAGCTAGACCTAGACTATTAAAGAAGTTTCTAGACCTCAACCAAAAGTGAGGTCAACAGACCCATTGGGTACTCCAAATAATTCTTTTTAGTCTAAGAAAAGCCTATTAGGCTGAGGTCCTAGGCCAATCAAGGATTTTATCTCTAACCACATTATCCTATTAGAAAACCTCTAAAAGTTTCACCACGTCAAAATTCAAACCCAAGGGAGGGGTGGATCGCCAAAATCAAACTTTGGCCTCATCTATTTTTTCCCAATGCCAACTAACCCTAAAATTAACATAAACCCTAAGCACATTAACTTGACCCTAAATTTTAAAATCACCAATATTCACCAAAATCCAGTTGGACCCAAGTTAAACTAAATCAAAGAATCAATCTACTAATAAACAAATAACTAAACCTATCAAAATAGAATCAAAACCAATTTAAAGTATTAATACCAAATTCACTTTAAAATCAAATTAAACTATGAAGGTAACCTTCATAATTAACATAATTATATAGTTAAACAAATTATGAAGACCCATTGAGCCTAATCTTTTGGGCTAAAGCTAAAACTATTTTGGTTAAGCCAAATCACAAAAATAACCCAAGCCCAAGCCACATGAGGAGCCCATGGACCCATTCATCATGCCCCATCTCCCATGGGTCAACCATGACCCAAAAAGACCTACCATGACTCATAAGGCTCGCCATAGCACATGGATGACAGAAAATGTTAAAATAAATTAATTTAGCTTAAAACAAGCACTAAAATACAAAAAAGCACACTAAACCAAATGAGCGAACACTTGGCACCCAAGTCCAACTCAACCATGTTCAAACTTTAAGGAGTCAAACTCAAGCCAAGGGTGAGTCAAGTCATCCACCAAAAGCTTCTCCAATCCTCTTAAGCCTTGGTCATGCTTCCTCCATCACCATTAGAGCTCACCATGGTCAAAACATTAAAATTGGAGAAAGCTTCTATCCCTCTACCCAAGCTTCTAAAATCCCTCTACTTATCCTCTGAGGAGCCACCAGAGATCTTCAAGCGCGTCAGAGCTTCCCTCAATGGCCTCCCATAGCTATAAATAGCCCCAACCCGAGAGCTCTACACGCACACTAAGCTCCCAAACTACCTTCTAAACCCCTAACTCCCAACAGTAAAAGCATTCGCACAGTCAAGAGCGGCCCATCCCCACCATTTTCAATCCTCCATGTCACCCTTGTAGCTCTAATTTGTCCACTGAAATCTAGGGACGTTTATAGCCTTGACATCAAACCCTTCCAAAACTCCCAATCAAGCATTTCAAAAGCTTCACAGAGCCCCAACATCCCTTCCCCAATCAAAATTATACCTTCTCACACACCCCTATCATAACCTCAAACCAGACCATGGCCCCATTTGGTATAGCTCATAGCTAGGACCAATCTTAATTCGAATTGAAGCAATGAGGAGCTTTGTGGATCAAGGTGATGGTTTCCATCAACCATAATCGAGGCTTCACCTCTTGGGAAAAGGTATGGATTCAAAACATTGAAATTAAGCCTCGATTTGGTCTTTTGTGGAGAAAATAAACAACGCATGCCCAATTAACCATATAGATAAATTTGTCTCACCTGGATGATGCTATATGAACAAACTTCGCACAATTTGGTTAAGCATCGAGTGAGATCTTAACCCTAGAGTGTGTACGGCTCTTAGTTCACATACACTTTTAGACGATGAATTGAAGTCGTTCGTTCAGATTATTTGAAACGGATGGCGAAGATCGGACAGAGCGGACCGCGAGATCAAATTAGTACATCAGGTTAGCGCAACCTTAGTAGTCAGCGTGGAAAGGGAAGCCAACCACAGAGCATTGCACGAACATTCAACAAATATAAGGATCAAGTCAGGGCTTACTAAGATAAGTAGGAAACTCAGGATTTTTGAATTAATTAAACATAAAAAATCAAATAAAACTTAAAAAATCCATGTATTTGCAAAGAAAAAACACAAAAATATGATAAAAATACTCCGACACTTAACAAACAAAATAAGAATTGATAAAAAAAATAAAATAATTTATTTATTTAATTTTAAATGAATTAAATACCACATAAAAGTATTAATTATAAAAATTAAATATAAAACATAAAAATATAAAATTTTTAGACATTATTCCTTCTTTTACTATGGTTGTTCCCTTATTTTTCAGTAGTCAGGGGAGCTCCCTCACAAAAAAATGTTTAATTTCCTACTAAAATTATAATTATTTTGGAAAATAATTATAAAAAATAAATAAAATTTAAAAATATAAATCAAATTGAAAATTAAAAAAAAAGATTTAGGGCAACAACCCTAAATACTAAAATGACAATTATCATCTCTCAAAATTTTAAAAATTAAATTAAATTATTAGGGGTAATTTGGTAAAACTACAAATTTTGCATTTCTGCCCAAATTATTTCTTAAACTCAAAAAGTCTTTGGATCACATCCTAATGAAAACATTAAATTAACTTTTTAGTTAAAAAAATAATTTCATAATTATCTCTTTAATTAAGAAATTATGTTAATAACCAAACCTAAAATTTAACTTAGGTGTAATCCATCTTAGACCGAAGCCAACCAGAATTTATCTTATATCTTAACTTAGGTCTAACTCAGCTTAAATCTAAATTAATTCAAATTTTAAAATTAACATAGGTCCAACCCAACTTAGACCTAACTTAACTTAAAATAAGTCTAACTCAATTAGACCTAACTCAACTCTAACTCTAAATTCAACTTATGTCAAACCCAACTTAAACATAATTCAATCAACTTAACTATAAACTTAACGTAGGTCTAACCCAACTTAACTCAATTTTTAAATTTAGCTTAGGTCTAACCTAACTTAAACCTAACTTAAGCTAACCTAAACTTAACTCTCAAGTCTAACATAATTCAGACTTGACTTAATCAAATCCTAAACTTAACTTAACATAAACTTAACTCATGGCTAATCCAACTTAGAATTGACTTAACCAGATTATAAACTTAACATAAACTTGGCTTATGTTACACCTAACTTAGGTCTAACCCAACCTAGACCTAACTTAATTCAAATGTTAAACTTAATATAGGTCTAACCCAACTTAGACCTAACTTAATTCAAATTTTAAACTTAACTTAGGTCTTACTCAATTCAAACCTAACTCAACTCAAAGTCTAAACTCAACTTAGGTCAACTTATACATAATTCAATCAAATTAACTTTAAACTTAACACAGCTCTAACCAAACTTAACTTAAATTTTATACTTAGCTTAGGTCTAACCTAACTTAGAGCTAACATATGCTAACCTCAACTTAACTCAAGTCTAACCCAATTTAGACTTCATTTGATCAAATTATAAACATAATATAACATAACTAAACTCAAGGCTAACTCAACTTAGACTTTATCTAACCAAATTATAAATTGAACTTAAACTTAGCTTAACTCTAACCTAACTTATGCTTCATATGAGTGAAATATATTCTCATAACTCTGAAATGGAGTATTCTTGTTAGTCGTTCACTCGAGAAATTGGTCTCAATATTCGTCCTAAACTGCTAAGCGGGTAGTGTGTCCCGAACCCTAATTTTCCCATAACACACTTAGGATAAACTCCATGACTTCCTATGTTTGTTAGAGGCTCCATATGGACGTGTTGACTTCTAATTATATAATTAGGCACCAACCATGCCTCATGTCCCGTATGAGCCTCCTGAAGGGTAGGGTTGCATCGCCACCAAGCCTAGCTACTTGCTCATAACAAGTGTCAGAAGGTCTCGGGTGGGTGTTTTGAGCTACTGAATGCTACAGACGGGTCGTAAACCATATTGAATTATGCTGGTTGAAACCGTACACTCGTGACAACAAAAAAAATGACAACAAAGCCATCACAATATCACCCAACAAAGAAAATATTAAAAAACCAAAATCAGACAATCTTCAAAATCCCGCACTACATTCCCAAACTGTTGAATCATCATCATAGTAACCAACAACAACACATTATAAATAATGTCGTTACCAAATCCACATAAAATGCCATCATCCCATCAAAAATAAAGAAAATCTAACACCAGTGCAAAATCACATGAATTGCAAAAACCAAAAACGCAGAAATAGCAAAATCCAACTATAGTGCACAACCACCGGAAAATAATTGACCGAATAGAGCTCAAAGAAGCTAAAATCATCACAAAATTAAAAAAGCCAGAATAGATGATGACAGAGAATACCGTGGGTTGAGGGGGAGCAAAGGAACCAAGCAGAGCCGAAAAGCAGAGGAAATATGGAGAGCAAAATAACCGCCAAGATATGCAAACCCTTGCCAACGAAGCCACGTATCAGAGAGGAGGAGGCAAGTCGGGATCATACCTTTCAGGCATAATTGTGAGAGAGGAGATCAGAGAGAGAAGCCAAGTCGCGAGAGAGGGGAGGGAGGGGGGTAGGGCAGTAAAAGCCAAAGGAAATAAAATACAAAACGCGGGCCGTGTGGTCGAACTCACGGTCTACATTTTATTAAAATTTTACAAGACTTTCGTCACGACAAAACAATAATTGGGGACCGAGCTTTAGTACCGCACCGCACGAAAAAGTAGACATCAAACCCACCCTAAAATCTAAACACTCAAAGTCTATTTTGTCAGTTATCTAAAAAAAAACATTATTATTTTCACAAATTTTTTTGGGGAATATATTATATTTAATTTCCATGCTTATGTTGAGAGATAAATATGTATAAGCCCCAAAGATAAAAAAGATATGTTTTTTTCTCCTCCTATTTTCTCCTCTCATAGAAGAAGGAAAGATGATGCCAGCTCTCGACATACTTCCCTCCTCCATCCCACCTCAGTTCCGGCCGCAGCTCTCCTTCCCTTCACCTTACCCTCCTTCTCTCTTCTTCTCATACCCCAAAAAACCCTATTCGGCAAAATCCCCACCCTCCTTTCCGCGCCGATCCACTGCCCTCGGCAGCAGCATCAATGGCAAGAAGCCCGACGAATCCGTCTTCTTCGACGAGGATGGCGTGATCGGCGACATGGACGGGTATCTCAATCACATCTCTCTTGAATACGACTCCGTTTGGGACACCAAACCCTACTGGTGAGTTGCTCCCTGTTCGGCAAATTTACGCTTTTTTGATTAGTTGTTTGTTATATGGGATGGTTCACTGGCATCATTAATGAAATTTAAATCTTATTTTGATTTTTTGATGATAACTGGATTGTGAAGTTCTCTTAAGTAGAATGAAGCTAAACTCTTAAACATCGAGGTGACTATTGATGTAGTGATGGAATTTCGATAGAAAGCATAAAGTTAAGTGTGCTCGTCTTCAAGCACTTCTAGAATGGGTGATCTCTAGGGAAGTTACACCAACGCAGCAAAACTGTGGACCATTTGACCAAAGCGAGCTATACCTTAATCAGTGAGATTTCAAGCTCTCACAAATGCTAGCAGAGCATAACACTAGCCGGAAGATGAGAACTAAGTGTCAGACAAAACAAAATGCTATGTCATGGGAGCTGCCTCTTATACACTGGATGGGACAAAGTAGTACATGAGGGGAGCCAGCTCTTAAATTTGTAGGGTCTATCTATCTCTCTGGTGGATGATTCTGGGATAAGAGAACTAACGATGACGTCAGTTATTTATGTGAGGGAGATTTTAAAACCCCTTAGGTATAATGTAGCTGAACTCTTAAATATCGAGGCGTGTTTTGGTGTAACAATGAAATTTTCATTAGAAACTCCAAAGTTAAGTATGCTCATCTTGAAGTTGTCTTAGGAAAGGTGACCTCCTAGGAAGTTATGGCAACAGGACAAAACTGTGAGGTCATTTGGTAAAAGCGAGCAATACGATGATGGGTGAAAGTTTAGGCTATCATGTATATTTTCTAAAACCATTGTTAATAGCTAAATTATTGCTTCTAAAGAAAAATAGTAATCGCCATTGATTTTTTTAGATTGTATTCCATTGTTTAAGTAAGATAACTTCTACAGAGAGCATTTTATATGATAGATAACATTGAACTAAACAGTTATTCTAAAAATAATAATACAAAATAATGGAAGATTTACATACATACCACTTAGTTTCTATGTATTTACATATCTAGCACCTAAACTTCAATTTTGACATATATACCATCTAATCCATGCATACCACTTCATAAAAGCTGTATTTCACTCTTACATGGAATTTGGTGATATATATGTAAATGCTCCAATCATGGAAGATTTATATGCTTAATTCTCATGTATGTACATATCTAAGACCTACAATTTTTACATATATGCTACCTAATCTATATATGCAAGGTTGTATTTCACTTATTTTAAGTCAAAAGATGTGTATTTTTATTGTGATATGAAAGACTTAGGTGTTCTAAATGTAAAAAGTAAAGTTTAGCTGTTAGAAATGTAAATATATAGGAATTGGATGGCATGTATGTAATTATCTCTATCATTTCTTCCATAGCATTGGGATCTGCTTGATTTTTTCTTAAGTTGTCTTTAAGCCAACTTAAGCCTTTCAAGTAAAACCAAACAACTTTTATATCACTTCTATAAGACTGAAAAGCTCAAGTTTTTTTCTAAAGCAAGCTTAAGCATAACTTAACATTTTCTTCCTCTTGTTCTTGCATTGGATCTTCATCCCATACCACAATGTGGCACATTCATTCACCAATGTTGTAGTTATCATTGTGCTTAAAGGAACAATCATTATTTATGCTATAGTTAAAGTTGTTGCCATAGTTATCTTCAATGTTGCGATCATCGAATCATAGTTTATTAATCAATTGTTCGAACTAACACATTCATTGATTTATTAACTCATAACTAATTAAAACAAATAATATCTTATTGGATGCTAATGGTTTAAGTCTCAGAGTTTTTCATTGAGCTCATCCTAAGCCCTAACCCCAGCTTCTGGGTTAGTCATGAATATTACGTCCACTTTCTAACAAGTGATATCAGAGTTAGGTTCTACTAGAATCAAATGCTTTATTCTATTTGTGGCTCTATGGCTTTTGAGCGAAGTTCAAGAGCAAGTTACTTCTATTATAGCTTCTTATGATTGAGAGTCTAGTGGACTATTAGTGCATGATATTTGATGAGCTTGAAAATGCTCTCATTTTGAATGGAAGTGATGGATCTCACTAAAGCTCAAAATTTTTGAGCTAAGAGAGAATTTATTTGCTATTTTATTATGCCTAGTTTTCATGAGGAGTGTTAAAATTTGATCGTACAAGCCAACTAGACTTGAACTCGACATAAAAAAATTGAGTTTAAGCTAATCGAAATAATTTTTCAGGTCGTGTTCTAGTTAGGAATCCTATCCTATTTAATTTTTCATGCCGTATTTGGGTTGATCTGCTAGCTTAAAATCAACCCAAAATTTAACCGCTAACCCAAAATTGGTCCACCAACCCAAAATTGACCCGAAATTAATGTAAAATTGCCTAAATAATTGTTATGTCTTATGTTAAACATATTATATGGAACAATTTCGGGTCAATGGGTTGCATGCGTGTCGGTTTCGGGTTGGACTTTCTAGCTCGTTTAATATTTCAAATGTGTTTTGGTGAATTTTGGGTTAGATCTAAACTTGACCCACGAACCCGCTTTAACACCCCTATATTCGACATTCTTATCGAGACTCACTAATGTCAAGCTCATCTTTTGTTATTAATAGGTGCCAACCGTGGACGATAGTGCTAACAGGAGCGATTGTGACCCTATCGAGTTGGTTATGGCTTCACTCAGTTGTAATCAGTACTGGTATTTTATGTTTGGTATCTGCATGGTGGTACATTTTCCTCTACGCCTACCCTAAGGTATGTGCTTCAAACGTTGCTAATCCGCGTACTTAATAATTAAGTGATAATTACATACATATCACTCAAAATATTAATATTTACAAAATCTAGCATTATTTTTGAACTGATGCATTTACGCTTTCCACCATCAATCCATTGAGAATTCGATAAAAATGAAAATTTTGAATTAGGATTTAGTAAATCCAGTTCCTCCTCAACTTCTTCCGGGATTGTTGTTGGGAGGATTTGATAAATTTGAATTTACAAGACTAACTAAAACTGTTAAATTTATTACCATACTGCCCCTGGGAGTATTTCTCAATTAAAACTATGTATTGCAGGCTTATTCTAACATGATAGCTGAGCGTAGGAAAAATGTGAACAGTGGTGCTGAAGATAGTTTTGGCTTCCGAAACAGTCAGTGAGTATCACTGAAATATGTGTGGGTTTATTTTTAGCCTTATTACACTTTTAAAGTCTTTTTATGTAAATTAATTGTTTGCTAAGTATGTATTAGTGAAATTGTTCAGTCCATACAGCTTGGTCTGTAAGCAGGAATGGCTATTAGGGACCATTATTATGATCATTTTTTATTTTTGGAAGATTTGCGGACATATCCCTTAATTCCTGGGGAAAAAGTTGTGTACATAACAAGTACGTAGGGCTGCGTACATTTGGGGGTTATATGAGGGTTACAGGGAGGTTAAAGAGAGGTTATATGGAGGTTACATGGGTATAACACAGATGTAACCTTCATGTACTTTTCTGTAACCTCCCTATAACCCAAATGTACGCAGCCCTGTGTACTTGTTAAGTGCGCAAATTTTTCTCTAATTCCTGCGTTGACATATCTAATTTCTAACTTTAATTTTTTAGATATATGTCGCTCTATCTATTCATGAGAAGGTGTGTTATTTTTAGAAGTTAAAATAATAATATTTTTGATGTGATATGAAGAACTTTGGGCGGTATAAATGTAAAGAAAGGTTTAAGTTCTTCATATGTAAATACATGGTAATTGAGTGAGTTTTATGTGAATAAAAAGGTATATTTTATGTTTTAAAAGTTAACATGTTGGTATTTTTGATGTGATGTGAAGGATTTGGATGGTATAAATGTAAAACTTAAATCTTATGTGGTAGATACGCAAATACATAAGAGTTAGATGGTATGCATGTAAATGCCCCCTTTATTTTTTACTAAGCTATATGGGCTGTAGATATATTACTTTGGAATCAGAAAACTAACATGATTTTCATACATAACATTCGAATCATTAATATTATATTAAAAATATTATTATTATTTAAGCTTTAATATTACATGCAGCTTATTTGCCAAATTATTTTAAAACTCATGTGTTGGTTTAGGCTCTCTTTATGTTCAGCTCATTTACTTAACAATCCAAACACGAGCTGTTTGCCGAAACGTTTTGATAAGCCTAAAATGTTAGGGGGTAAAGACGAGATTTAAATCTAATTATTTATATTAAAATATTCATTCAGATAAAAATCAAATAGATATATTTTTTTTATTTTTTAATTAATAATTTTAATTAATTATAAATCTTTGTAGATACTATCAATTATGTATATATGTAAAAAGATTGATCACATGCTATTAAAAGAACCCCCAACCAAATTGACATGCCCAACCACTCATCCCGAACATAAAATGTCTCGAACCCGTGACCTCAGAGGACTTAAAAATGACATTACAGATGTCAATCAAAGCGTCACGGTTAGCAGCACCACCCATCAATTACATAAGCAAATCAAACTGTAAAAGCTAATTTTCTATCACAGAAAAAAAAAATTTAGAAAATAGACACAAACATTGTAACAATACGAAAAACAAAGAATGCAGAAAACCGTCCCAAAGGAGAGCTATCCGAACACTTACCAGCGACATAGTAATTGAGGATGTAATTTCCTACGGTGAGACACGAGTTCAAATTGTGCATATCGTCCATTGGGCTCATCCGTCACTTAAAACTCCGCCCGCTCGATTTAATTGGTTCGAAACATATTTTTACATTAGGAAAATTAAAATATTCCATCTACATTATGCAATTATACAAACATTGAATGGCACAGTAGACTTCATTGAGGAAATGAATTCTCTTGTTCGAGGCCCACCCAATCTTCACCCTGCAAACTGCACACAACAAAGTTTTTGAGGAGAAATCAAGAAGACTTTTTGTCTTAGTTCTTTAATTCCTTGAACATGGTTTAATTGATTAAATATCTATGTTATGATTTACATATCATGCAATATATTTGATTATATGAAAAACAGAGAATTATAATAATTAGATTTTATTATTTGCAAATATATAATTTTCTTTTGCAATTTACCTATTTATTCATTAATCTACAAAGAAACAACTCTAATAAAGCACTCTTTACAGGCATCAATATTCTTTTCAGCAAAATTGCAGCATTGACATTTACTGAACAATCATCTAAGACTTCAATGAAATATAGTTTAAAGGCAATAAAAAAGGTACTAAATGATAACAGCAGCTGCAAGTCTCGCATCTCTACTTTGATGATTTGGCAGAAGATGAATAGACAGCAATGTGCAGATACAAGCAATAACATTTAAGCTAAAAGTCATTCCAAGATCCAATTATGATAGAGAAATTTACACACGCAGCGCAAAATACTTGTGTATTTACGTATCTTGCACCTAAACTTTCACATTTACATGCATACATAGCATTTGGTGTTTTAAATCTATGTATGAAATGGTGTATTTCACTTTTAAAAAACGTTAATAGTGCTATTTTTTATGTGATATTAAAGATCTGAGTTTTATGTGTGTAAATATGAAAGTTTTGGCTTGAGATACGTAAATACACAAGAAATGTGTGCTATGTATGCAAAGAAAGACTAGACGTGCATAGGCACATCGGCAAAGATGAATGTACTGTCATCTACTTATAATCGCTATTTCCGTTAGACTTGAGCTCCGTTTGGGGCAGTTTATCTGCTGCGGCAGCGTTTTGAAAAATACGTTTGAGCAGTTTATCCGAAAATGCAGTTGGTTTTTTACACTGAATGCGGAACGCGGGTCGAACCCCACGGTCTGCGATTCCAGATAAGCAAGTTATCTGGATAAGCACAAATTGCCCCAATCGCACCCTTAATGTATATATATGCATGTTTGTGCGAAAGAGAGTAGAAAGAGAGAGAGAGAGAGAGAGAGAGAGAGAGAGAGAGAGAGACCTTATTTCAATAGTTAAACTGAAATTCCAGCTCATCTAGGTTATCTCCATCATAGAATGCATAATTGGTATCATAAGCGTCTTCACTTCCACTTGCCAGATTACTACTATAACTGCTATCAGATGAATCCAAGTAGTCTGGATTTAATATCTGATCGTTCTCAAATTGCAAGCCGGAGTCACTGCCTACTTCTTCATCACTGATTTGTTCAATATCCATGCAGCTGCAATAATCACATGGAAGGACTTAGAAGAAGACCGCCGGATTGGAAAAAACAAGGGAAGATTTACATACATACCACTGAATAATTCATATATATTTAATTTTTACATTTATGGCACCTCATCTATGCATGAAAAATTTGTATTTAACATTTTAAAAGTTAAAATATTAGTGTTTTTTATGTGATATCAAAGATTTGGGTGGCATAAATATAAAAGGTAAAGTTTTAAGTGTGGTGTGCATGTAAACAAACTTAATGCGAGAAAGTACAACCACTCGTCCGGAGGAAAGTCTGCGAGCAAGCACAAGTCAGGTCTCGCTTCCAAAATGCGTGATAGTGGTGGTATACTGGTGGAGTAGACAAAGCAAACAATTAGTATATATGAATATGAGAAAAGTATCACCATGGTCATTTTATTCCTAAAGTTTATAAAAATATCGATTTAGTCCGTAGATTCTTTTAATGAGTTGAAATAGTCCCTAATGAAAATTATTTTAGGCCCCCACTAAAAGAGCCTAGAGATTAATCCAACACTTCAATAAACTCTAAGACTAAAATGACCTCATATAAATAATCATGAGACTACTTTGACACTTTACTCGTGTGAATATCATAAGCAGTGAAGTCAAAAATTGACCCAACAGAGACCAACTTCACCTAAACTCGGCTCAAAAAAATTGGATTCAGGTTGACCCGAATAATTTTTAGGTCGGTTTAAGGTTAATCCACCAACTTGAAATTGATTTTAGATTGACCTGAAACCAACCCGCTAACCTGAAATTGTATAGAAATAAAACCGTCAACCCAAAATTAACCTGAAATTAACTCAAATTTACCCGAAATCAACCCAAATAGCTATTATGTCTTATGTTAAATGTGTTACACAAGTCAAGTTCGGATCGACAGGTTGAAGGCAGGCTGGGTTCTAGTTAGACTTTCTGGCCCGTTTAATATTTAGATTGAGTTAGGATCAAGCAGTTTCAGGTCGGGTTAATTTTGGGTCAGACCTAAACCCGACCCACAAACCCAATTTGACATCTCCGAACACNGGAACTCAACCTTAGGGTCTAAGGTGAGTCAAGGTAGAGCTCATTTGACCATATGAAGCTCAT